>OY978529.1:27709554-27772054 GCA_963854835.1 Megamerina dolium | reverse complement strand
TAGAGAGGGGTCTTAGCACAAAGAAAATATATTTTCTCTTAATTCGGCTACAAAGGTACATTGCCCCTTCACTCAACTTGCCAATGTGCCTTCTCTCCTCCTTTGTGTTTGTGTATTGGTTGATCTCTCACTCTATCTCTCTATTACTGCTGCAACAAATACATTTTTCAAATTACAAAAAAAAACCTCTAAACACGAAAAAATAAATAAGAAACAAAATAATTCTCAAGGGTGAAATGTCTTTGCAGAAAACGTATAAGCTCAATTTGTTGCTAGTGATTGTTTTGGTCATTCTAAACACATAAAAGCCGGAGACCATTTGGTAAGTTTTGAATGCGCCAGAGAAACTCGCCTGAAAAAAAAAACAAAATTAAAATTATAGTATTAAATCTTTTTGTACCAAAATGAATTTTTCTATATATATATACAAAAAAAAAACTATATAATAAAAACAATTTTTGTTTTCTTTTAACTGATTTACTGTTAAAAATTCGTTTAAATCGTTATTTACACTAAAAAAAAATTCCAAACAAAACTGAACGTGAACTAAATTTCAGATAATCATACAAATTTCTGCGCGTCTGGGCACACACATCACCTACCTTGTGTCTGAAACAGGATTTGCAAAAAGGGCAAAACAAACCTACTATCACATTATCTACTACTCTACTACTACTACCACTACTGTACTACTCTACTACCACCCATGTAAAAAATATGTACATGAACAAATCAAAGAAAATCTTGAATGTGAGATTGAGGTTGTACAATAGACGTGATAATATTTATGAGAATGAATTCGCCGCCGAGCTAGACCGAGCGGAAGTTTCCCATAATCGATTATTCGAATTACACAAAGAAACAAACAAGTGCGTCGTATGAGTGCGCATGCGTAGAGCAGCCGCGCACGTCTAGAGCGACCAACCATTCAGAATTGTAAAAATAAAAAATTATGAAACTTCAGAAACAGCAATGCAAGTTGTGGCGCCTATATAAAAATAAAATGCTATTATAATGGCGCCACAACTCCATTGTTGTCAATTTTAAAGCGCCTTTATATTTTTTCTCCTTTTCATATTTGCAGAGAACTGAAAATAAACTAATTTCTTTGATTTGCTTTCTCTTATTCAATCAACTTTTTACGACAATTCTCAAAAACGTTTACAAACAAATTTGACGTCGTTTCTATGTACGTCAATTCTTGTATCCTATTATTGCGCTCCCCCCCCAAAAAAAAAATACATATCTATACAATAGAATGTCAACAACACCAACACCTCAACCAGCAGAGGCGGAGGAGGAGCCCGAGGCGCTAGTAGTGATGGAGATGCAAGCAGCGGAGAGGAAGATGGCCATTACTCATCAAAATATGAGACTGCTTTACGAAAAGCGGCCGCAGCCGAACAAAACGGTCGTAAATATCGTTCAAGGTAGCAACGTTTATTTATATTTTGGTTTATTCTGATCCTATAATACTTACTATATTTTATTTTCAGAAGTCGATCCGGTTCACGTGCAGTCGACGATCGAAAAACACGCAGATCTAGAGATAGTGAACGTGCTCGTGAGAAGGGCGGCGGCGGCGGCGAAGATCGTGATCGACCAAGAGACAAAGATAAAGAACGTCACCGCTCTCGAGATACAATTCGTGACCGTGATCGCGATCGCGATGTTGAACGTGATCGTCGTCGTCCATCGCGTGATCGCGAACGTGATCGAGAACGTCATCGCAGCCGCTCAAAAGATCATCGTGTACGAAGTCGTTCACGAGACGCACGCACAAGCAAATCACGTACAGAACGCCATCGTAGTCGTTCAAAAGATCGACGCAACAGTCGTCCAAAAGAGCATATCAAATTGAGCCCGATTAAAGAACGTGGACCCAGTCGTCCAGGACCTTGGCGACCGGGATCAAAAGAGAGAATGTATGTGGTACAGTCTAATATTATTATAGCTCCTTTCAAATCAGTTGACAATTTTGTTATTAATACATTATGATCACGGTTAATCCCAGACTGGGGATGCAGGGCGAATTGTGAAATCTTCTCAAAATAGTTGGGACTAGCATACACTCTGAATTTAGGAAGATACGATTGCATGGCAGAAATTCTTTGTTTAATGCATGCGCTAGACCATCTGGACCAGTTGGTTTGCAGTCAGCAGCCTATGAGGATCCAAAGTTGAATTTGACTAAATGTGAATAGGTCAGAGATGACCGTAACAGGCAATTTCCCCAGCCTTCAGTTAAGTTATGCCCACTGTATCAGATACCTCACAGATCTAATAGATTAGAATCAGAGATAGTGAAGAGTAAACAGGCTGTCGAAGGCTAAATAAATACAGAGAAAATTTTTGTATTATCCACGCGATCACCTCTGCTCCAGGCTAAATATCGATGATGTCTATCATTGCGATGTGCTGTCCCCACGGAGTTTGCTTTGTAATTAACCCGATCATATATCGCAGATCTTCTCTTCCCAGTGTTGGAAGAGAAGTTGCTACTCTTTAGTTCGAGCTTCCGTGTTAATTAATTAGCAATTAATGCAAGTTATGGTATATAGAGTTGAATTTGTTGATCTACTAACAATATTTAAAATACATCATCAAATTCGATTCTGTGTAATATCATTAGCAAAATTAATTGTAATATTATATTCGAATTAATCATAGAAACACTTTACAGTAACAGTACGGTGAAGGTAAAAGTCAAAAGTTGGATAAGCAATCGTCATTTTTCGAGATGGAGGAAAGATTGTTCATTTGTAGCATATCATGCCACATTAAATCAATGGTCGTCCAGTCCCAGATGCCAGCCTACTAACTAACTCCAATATAAACACTTCCCTTGATTATATCAAGCATCTTTACTCTTAAGCGGAAAGTGGATTGCTTTCCCAGATAGACAAGTATGGAAGGCAAAAGGATTTCTATCAAATTGATCTCGCACTTTTGCAGATGGCTGTAAGCTTGATGGAAGGGTAGAAGGTGACGTATATTCGGATAAATTCAATATCAACTTCTCATTTCGCCTCCCTGATCGCTGCAGTGTATTTCAGGCAGAGGTTAAACTAATTCACACTGCACTGACTTGGATCAAACAAAGTGATCTCACCCAGAAACATTTGCATCCTGAGTGACAACCAAATTGTAATAAAAGCCTTAAGGCCTTTCATCTTAAAGCAGAGCAGCATATTGTGCTAGATGGATGAGCACGCAAGGCAGGGAACAACTGAAGTAATCAAAGAATACAATTTATTCTTAGGAATTCCACTATAAACATAACATTGAGGTATTAACTTCGAACGCTGTCTAAAGAAGATGGATGGAAATCCCCATATCAAGAACGGCGAAGCAGTTGTGCCATGCACCTTGAAATAAAAGCAAAACATGTTTGGGTTGTTATTGCTTATATCCTGGCTCCACTCAAAAGTGCCAGTAGGAATCTTCTAAGTTTTATATACAGCTCCGATTAGTTGAAGGTAGGAATTAGACGCTATCACTACGGTATCACATCGAGTGTCTTTAGGCCTAGGTGAGCTATTTCATTGACCGCACTAACCTGACCTGACCTAACGTCTGATGTCGTTATGAGGAAGAAAGTGGAAGGATTCCGCAAGCAAACTTAAAAGACATCTTGTAATAACTTATAACATGTCAACTTATTTAAAAGGATCTGTAAATTGATTTTTCAATTCATTTAATTTGTCTTTATCGATGTGTTTGCTGTTTAGTAATCGCCGTCGAAGCGGTTCACCGCGGCCCTTCCGGCGAGGACGTACGCCACCAAATGGCTTAGGTGACCGATCGCCACGAACAGATCTTAGTCCAGAAGAGCGTGATGCACGCACTGTATTTTGTATGCAATTATCGCAACGTATTCGAGCACGTGATCTTGAGGAATTCTTTTCGAGTGTGGGCAAAGTGCGTGATGTACGTTTGATTACATGCAACAAAACGAAACGCTTCAAAGGCATAGCTTATATTGAATTTAAAGATCCCGAATCGGTAGCATTGGCTCTGGGTTTGTCTGGGCAAAAATTGCTTGGCATACCAATTTCGGTACAGCATACACAGGCTGAGAAAAATCGCATTGCAAATGCGGTGCCCACATTCACACCGAAAAATCATACTGGTCCTATGCGCTTGTATGTGGGATCATTGCATTTTAATATTACAGAAGATATGTTACGCGGTATTTTTGAACCTTTTGGAAAAATCGATTCCATTCAACTGATTATGGATAATGAGACAGGACGATCGAAAGGATACGGATTTATTACGGTAAGCATAATGCGTGATGGAAATGTGTTTTGACATGTTATTTTTTTTTTTTTGTCCACCCTTAACCTTTCATCATTTTTCTTTTTATAGTATCACAATGCTGATGATGCCAAAAAAGCATTGGAACAATTAAATGGTTTCGAATTGGCGGGTCGGCCGATGAAGGTGGGCAATGTGACGGAACGCCTTGATATGAATACCAGTTCATTGGATACCGATGAAATGGATCGTAGCGGTATTGATTTAGGTGCCACCGGTCGTCTACAATTAATGTTCAAATTAGCTGAGGGTGCCGGCTTAGCTGTGCCACAGGCAGCGGCAAATGCGCTCTTAGCTACGGCACCACAACCAGCGCCCATACAAACGCAAACACAAACACCGGCCATTGCAACACAATGCTTTTTGCTGACCAATATGTTTGATCCACGAACGGAAACCAATCCCAATTGGGATAGTGAGATCCGTGATGATGTCATCGATGAGTGCTCCAAGCATGGTGGTGTGCTGCACATTTATCTTGACAAATCATCGTCTACTGGCAATATATATGTTAAATGTCCAAGTATAACAACAGCTGTACTTGCAGTGAATGCATTGCACGGTCGTTGGTTTGCTGGCCGTGTTATTACGGCAGCATATGTGCCACTGCTGAATTATCATTCATTATTTCCTGATGCTATAACTGCTGTAAATTTGATCGCATCTACGCGTAAACCGACTGATGACTAGTGGATATTACAGATATATCCCGCATGCACAATAAATGTCATTAACTAATAGCAGTAGCAACAGCAGCAGCATCATCAACATGAACAAGTCATAACAACGTTCTTGTGATTATTTTATACTATACATATATATAGAGAAAAAGAGACAGTTTATGTTAAGCGTTAATCATTTGGGCACATTTATACACTCATTCCCGCCCCTCTAGACCTAGTGGAAAATCACAAGAATATAATGTGAACACTACGAATATTGTGTACACACAATGGAAATATATGACTACACCTACGATAGAGTTGCTTAATATATATATCAGCATACAGCAGGAAAGTTTTCGCTCACATTATGGATCATGTTTTAATATTAACTATTATTATTATTATTACTATAATTTTAAAATACATACATATGGTATTTTAAACGAAATATAAATATAAATTTACACATTTGAAAATTTAGTGCGTTAACACGTGCACACATGCTTGACTGGAACATCCTCAATTTTTCTTCAGCAGCTTACGTGGTCATTTGCACGAACAAATAAATATAAACAACTGTAATTTGACGCATTAAGTTGTTAAATAACTTCAGTGACTGCAAAAGTTCATTGTGTATCAATTGTTTCGCTCGTGCGGGTGTAATACAAAAAAGATTAATGTGTAAAATATATGAAATCTAAAACAACTAATAATTAACATTAAAGAAAAATTATTGAGTTCGCAAATAATACTAAACTAGTATTAGAATAAAAATTCCATTAGTATAAAGCCATGGAGTACGTGCATCCCATGAAGATACTGTATAGGTCAATAAACGCAATGATTGTATTTCCTACTAGTGCAAAAGCATGGTATCCGAATAAAAGGTAAAGAAATTAGAAAAGCTTTAATTTCGCTTTATAATGCAGGAATAAAATACGCGTATTGGGAGAATATTAAGAAAACAAACACACGATTTGACTCTGTGGGAAAACGTTTTTGACTTTATACGTAGAAGACGAGAAAGATTTTTCAATTTGTACTATGATAATATTAAATTTTTTAATTATTTATCTTGGCTTGAGCGTAAAATGTTAAAATTATGTACGATCGGTTTCATAATCGTGTTTATTTTCTTCTCGGCTAATTGTGTCATTAAACTCAGCACGACGACTTGTTTTCGACAGCATATTAATTAATATTATACGACAATATAGTGGATGCCGTAACTCAGTGGTTAAGCTGATGCTTCATTCCAGGGTTTTCAGGCGTTATGTCTCTCGAAGTCGTTTAAGCTTTTCAGGCGAGCAACTCCTCAACAAACTTTTCGCGCTTGACGTTGTTGAGTGTGGACTGTGATTTGACGTTTATTGCCTAGTGCCAAAGAATATTGAACTAAAGCTGCATACCCGACAGCATGTGAATTTCAGGTAAGACTAAAAAGGGGTCCTACTCAAACGGCAGCTATATATGAAAATTTTAACTTAAAATCGAAATTTTTTGAGTGGTGCTCCCGCATTTGGTTGAGTTACCTACTCTTTTGAAAGTATTATATTTCTTTATGAAAATTTGATATTTATTTATTTATGAAAAAATATTTATATGGAAAATGCTACGTTGAAGTTTTATTTGAAAAATGAAAATATTTTGAATGATTTTGAATATTTGAAATGAAAAGTTTTTAATTTTCACGATTTTGTACAAAACGAAATTGGATTTTTTTTGAGAATATAAATTACACAGCAACTAAATAATTTTGTTTATATGTATAATTATAAAAAATTTTTGAATATATATATATATATATATATATATATATATATATATATATATATATATATATATTTATACAAATTCAGTGAAAATTATGTGTGGCTAAATTAACGTGATAGGGACGGAGCGAGGGGTATGGTGGTGGACTCCGGAAACTTCTACATCATGGGACCATATTGACAGTTCATGTCGCAGCGACCGTTGGATCATTTAAATGTGTGTGGGGATTCGATTTTATTGTCTGCTCGTTTTTCCATCATGTTTGGTTGAGGAGCTCGACTATTCTGCCGTGAGCTAGTCGGCGCATAATCATGATGGAACATACTGGTACGAGCAGCCAATAATGGCGCCCAAATAGAATAAATTGAATGGTGGAAGTCGTGTGTGGTAGTAGCAGAGCTGTAAAAGTGTGAACTCATTTTCACTTTTAATTCTTTTATTTAAATTTTGAAAAGCTGCAATCTTCTTTTTCTAGCATTCAGTGTGTGAAATCTTTAGGCTGTTAAAATGAATGCGTTCTATTCGTTTTCAATTCATGAATTGAAAATCCTAAAGAATTCACACAGAATTGAAATTTTGATGAATACAGCCGCAGATGGCTGCATGGGAGTGGCGTTATCCATTCAGTAGAAAGCTGACAGCCTTTCTTCTTCTTCCCGTTTTGTTGTTTACAAAATAACTGTATGGTTGTTGGATCTTTCATTTCTGGGTTGCCATTGACTTATATTAAATATAAAGAAAGTATTATATGCAAAAATTATAAAAGATTTATTTTGTATTACAATTTTTTTGTTTGTTTTTACGTAATCTTTTTAATAAATTGAGAAATAACGACTAGCATGTTTGTTCCTGGTAGTTTGACCTCCTTCAAGAATTTTACGTATATATTAGGTGTACTAAAAAGAAATCCACTACTTTTTCAATAGATGGATTTAGTAATCTGTATCTTACACCATGCTCTGGAAGGCCAATTGTCGAAAACATCGATAAAATAATGGAAATCATTGAGTCTGACAATCATGTAAGCACTGTTTCTATTGCCCAGGAGCTAAACATTGCACAAAAAACCGTATGGAACCATTTAAATAAATAAAACCTTCAATTTAATGCAAAAATAATGGATAAGTTTTTACTACACCTAATATACGCATAATTACGTACAATGCGTAGATATATAATGATCCGTTAATTTCTTTTCAAACGTGAATTTCTTCAAAGAGAATCTTGTGGTATAAATTTAAAAATGTGTTCAAAACAAAGTTAAAATTTAATTGATTGTGAGAATTCGTCATCGCAAAATCAACACATCGTTGAAGAATGGAAGAACTATCCTATATTTGGTTTGATAGTCCTATTTCAGAAAAATCTGCGTTAGAGGCATCAATGTTAAAGTCGTCACCAGAAGTACAGAACGAGCCTCAACAAGCTGTAAACGCTATTTTATATGACAAATTTTTTTCTATCATATTTGTATTAATTTGTATATAAATTGAGCAGCTCGGTTCAACAGACCACTTCAAGAAAAGAGGGGGAATTCTTGTGCGTTGTTGCATATGCAATACAAAACTCCAGGGTACTATGCGAGTTGCATCAAATTTATTTATGTGAATAATAACAGCTGATTGGTTTTGTCGAGGTATAATAACTCAAGGTAGAGCCGTTGGGGAAAGTTCTGATGAATGAAGGAGAAAAAGTAAATAAAACAACAACGAACACATGGGAAAAGAAGAAGGAGAAGTTGAAAAAAACACACCTGCTTGACACTATAAAAAGTCAGTTTCTGACATATGACGCATCCAAGAGGAATTTTTTGTAGTTGCTCTACATTCATAATAACACCATAGGTTTTGTTCCAAAGCAGCTATGCTTTTCATGGTAATAATAATATCATATTTCCAGTATTTCAGAGTTTAAAAGAATTATAATATTGAATGAATTCATCATATTTTTAAGCCCTTCAAGAATGAGATTGATATTTTTCAATTCCCACTCTTTACTGAATGGGAAAATGTGATAATTTTAAGCTTTTGAGAGTGATGAATGGTTTGTCTGTCATTCTTTAATGAATTCGAAGCAAAAGAGTGCAGCCTCGTTGATGCAGCTTTTAAATGAATTAAGGGTGAGTTAATTCCGTAATGATTCAATTCTTTTATAGCTTTGGGTAGTAGTACCTTACGAAGTTAAGTGGGTGGAACGAGTGGCTTGCATAGGTTGTGTCCCACGAGACAAAAATACTGCTTTTGTAGAGGAATGGCCTGTCAGGTTTGACATTGCTCACGTTGCCACCAGGCCAAACTTCTTTTCGGAATAAAATTAAACACATATAACAACGTTTCTTCGAAGTTTTGACATTTCGCAATAAACATTTTCATTATAAACCCCATTTTTTGAATATTTTTCTTATTTAAAGTTAAACAAATAGTTTTTTTTAATGGAAAACGTTTTAGTGGCATTGAAGGAGTTTATCGATTTCATGGAGTTTGTAAATATAACTTTATGTGTACGGATGAGATTTTCGACAAATAAGATATTGACGAAAAAATGCTAGTTCGATGAAAAAGATACTTCTTTTATCATTTATTATTAATTGATTCTGTAATTTTGTTCACACTTTTCATATTAATTTTCATATAATAAATGATTTTTCTTTGTTTTTTATGGTCTGAAATTTATGTAAAATTCTCCTAAAATATGGTAAGTGATTTCGATTACACCATTATCATAATCATATTCACCAGCAATAATATTCGAATGAGTTAATTTCCAGACGACGCATGAAAAGCCTGAAACAAGTTCGATATTTGGGAACTTTCAGGCTTTTCGGCTTTTGGTTGTGGAGCAGCATCCATACAATTACACTAACTTCAGTGCCTAAAGTCGCAACGTCTGACGCTTCAACTTAACTGATAATATTATTCTAAGCAGTATAATGAATTAATTGTGCTTCCAAAAGTAATCATCCAACATTAGTTGAAAATCTTTTTTTTTTTCAAAGGTAAGTTGATTGTATAGTATATTCTTAACTTTCTAATCTAACATTTGTTGGTTTATCTTGTTAATGGAAGCAAATAAATCTTATTGGAAAATACAAAAAGTGTAAACGTCTCCAATCAGTTATGTATTTCATACATGTAAGATAAATCAATGAGAATATGCAACACTGTTTGTTTAAATAAAAAAAAACACATCACATGCTGTGCTTATGAAACACAGTGAATCTTCATGAATCTTATTGAACAGAGCTAAATCAATCAGTTCTTTTCGTTGTTCGTACGCATGTAGGGATTCCAGTTTCGCTGAAGTAATTCTGTGAAATTAAAACCTCAAAATAATAATAGAAGATAGATTTGTGCCTCAATATTTTCTTTTATTTTGTTTTATTTTGTTTGTTTGACCAATTAAGGAATGCAATTGTAATTTTTGATCCTGCAAATATATATATATTTAAATACTCGGTGTGATAAAAATTAAAACTTCATGAAAAAGAAATATTGATAATAGAAAAAGTAAAAAAAACCAGTTACAACAACGAAATAAATACGAAGAAGGTAGAGTGAGTTAGCAGTGATCTCAATTGAAATTCGTTAAAGAAGAGTTCAGTAGTACGGATATGTAATAATAGAAAATGGCAAGTAAATATTGAATATGATGGCTAATAATATAAAAAGTGGAAAATTCGATATTTCCGTTAACTTACTGCATTATTACATACAACACCTGGAATTCGATACAATTACTATATTCAAGTAAAACTATTGATGGATTGTCACGAAAGGAATTAGAAGGAATACAATACAACACAGTGAAAAATGGTAAATTGAAAATAAAAATAATTTGTGATTTTGTAATCATTTGCCGCTGAGAGGCTGACAGGCAGCGAGCAGCATAAAATACCGCCCACACAATTATATAAATGCGTGTTTTTTTTTCAGAGTAGTCTCGCCTACTACATATTTGTTTAAAATCATATGGAAGTGAACCTCGTTTAACCTTTTTTTTTCATGTTAATTCACAGTACTATCAGCTATCGCTGCAATTTTCACCAACATCAATAAAACAATCATCCATTGACTTGACAGCTCTATATGTACGATGTCTGTTACCTCTCCTTTTTCGTCTTTCATGTTTTTCAATTTGATTACATGAATTTCAAACTGTGAATTTATTATTGCATATAATTATTTTTTTATATATATGACAAGGTGAAACAACCACAAATGAAAAAGACGAAAAAGATTTTTCCAAATTGTCACAATATATGAATACTTATATAAGCAGTATGCGTCTATGTATGTAGTTTCAAAGTGTTAATTTATTGTTTTACTATTTGTGTGTGGACACATTCGTGAAAGAAAACAAATATGTATATAAATTAATGAAATAGAACAATATTGTCTTTTGGCAATAGAAATATGGCATAGCATACAATATTAAGGATGATTGTTCGGTTGTTTGGCTGGTCTGTCAGTCGCTTGGTCAATTAATCGGTTGGATTGAGTAAATTTAGAGTATTATGCCATCCGTCGTTTTTCCACACATGACAGTTGACGCCCGTAGCGGGTGTATTTGTTTGTGTAAACGTTCACAACATTGTTCAAAGCTTATTCATATGGTTTTAGCTTCTATTGCTTTTGGCAACATTTTGTATTTTCTTATTTTTTCAGAACAAATGTTACGCAATTACAATCAGCCAAATAGCCATTGGCATTTGTTGCACTGTACACATTATTACGTCTTCAATATATATAATTATATATAACATATTTTTTTTTTATTGTTATGTGCAATTGTCATTACCAACATTCATTCATACAATATTTCTAAGCATAATTTATTCTCTACAATTGTTCACTCACCCCTTATCATTTTCTTCCTCTCTGAGGTAGTAAATACGTACATATGTATAACCATTTATCACCTCTTGTCATTGTATACTCGCATACATGTTAGATAATATTATTACTCCAAAACCTCCAAACCCCAAAAAAATGAGTAGTAGGTATTTGCATTAGTTGTTCATATGTATATCTTTCCACTATACTTTGATTTTTGTCAGCTCCGTTATTTTCGCATTTTTTGTTTATTCTTGATTATTCTGCAATTAAATGCATGTGATACCTGAGTCTAAGCAAGTAGGCGATTACTCCAATATTATGTGGTTTAGAGGTGGAAAAGTTTGCGGTGTGACGACCGAAATTTCGACGTTTTTTCATGAATTTTTTTTTACAAGAAAATAAAATGCAATCGTTTTAAAATGTTTACATGTTGTTATTGGTGTTTTCATGTATAGAAAAAAAAAAAATTGTTTAAAGTAAATTTTACATTAATTTGTTTTTAATTTTTGACGTCAGAGTGGAGTCCTCGAAAAAAAGATGAGATGGTTCGGCGAAGCACACAACCTTCCGAAGTCATCTGAAATAAAAAATTCAAAAAGATTTTTAATGAACTAACCTCTAATATACATAAAAAAAACTTACTTACTTACTTATGTGGCCATAACAACCGAATATCGATTTAGGCCGAAAATAACATGCTTCGCCAACCATCTCTGTTCTTCGCTAGCTGGCGCCAGTTAGAAATTCGAAGCGCGGTCAGGTTCTCCAGTATTTGGTCTTTCCACCTGAGGTTTGGTCTTCCTCTTCTGCGTCGTCCTCCAGCGGGTTCCGAATATAACACCTTAGCTGGAGCGTGTTCTTCCATTCGCTCGACATGACCTAGCTAGCGCAGCCGTTGGATTTTGATGCGCTTTACTATGTCAATATCGGCATACAGATCGTACAGCTCATGGTTGTACCTTATTCGGTACTCGCCACCAACGCAAATAGGTCCAAAGATCTTGCGTAGGACTTTTCTCTCGAAAACTCCAAGCATTCGCTCATCCGAGGTGGAAATTGTCCAGGATTCAGCGCCATATGTTAGGACAGGCATGATGAGAGACTTGTAGACATAAAAAAACACAAGAACAAAATGGCGGACTTGTGAAAAAAGTTCTCAAAATCTAATTTTTTTCTTGATAAATTGTTTAAATAAAATAGTTTATTATTAAAAAATAAAATGTTTTAAAGGTTACGTATTTAGATGTGTGTCTAGAATAACGGGTAAAATTTTTAGCCAAATCGGTTGAATAGTTTTGAGTCAGGCCTTCCCTGAAATTTCGAAAACATGGTTTTGAGAAAAACGCGTTTAAAGTTTTGACAACAAATTTATACACAATACGACGCGCCTCTTATTTTAGCTATAACTTTAAAAATATTCAAAATTTCGGTCTGAAATTTTTAGAGTATATTTTTAAGATGTTTTTTCCCGAAAAATGATAAAAAAATCGATTTTTGAACCCGTCACACCGGACTACTACATTAGAAAGTTATTAATGTTGTTGTTGTTGTCCTGCTGCTACAACAACAACAACATTAATAAGTCAAATTCCTGCTTAGATAATAAGAGATAACTTACATTAAACAAGTAATAATATCTAGTACATTTTCTACATCCAGAATATAATAAGAGTACGATAAATATTTGGTGATATTCTTAATTTCATCCTATGATATTATGATTTATATTTAATTTAATATTCTTGACCAACTAGAAGTCATATGTGTTTCATACTCGGTGAGTGTGTACTTTTATGTAGGTCATGTATATACATATATAAAACACAAAATTTTATAGCGTTGATGTTTTAGACGTGAAATGATTGTATTCGGACTCATACCCACTGTGACGGACACGAAATAAGGACATCTCTTTACTACAATGTTATAGCTACCTGAATAGGTTAATAGGTCTTTGAATATTGTTTATAAAAATCCCCATTCCTCAAAAAAAGGTTTTGTTTTTCAACATAATCTTATTTTTAGCTTTCCAACGTTTATCAAATATTTTTAAAGCCTTCAAATCACACTATTTTTCGAAGCGTTTGTTTCATTTGATATATTTGATATTTGATATATGATATGATGACAAAAGGTGCAGAAATGTCCATAATTTCAACCTTTAGAATACTATGTGGGGCATAGACTGACATCTACAAAAAAATATTTTTTAGACTGACATCTACAACTTCACCTAAATATTATGAGCATTGCTGAAAAAACATTCTGTAGAATCTGCTTAGAGGATGATTTGCCAGCTTTCCTAAGAAAAGAAGAAGAAGAAACTCGGCAAGAAGCAAAGGTCTACAGTTTCTGGGTGTAATTAAATACTTAAACACAGTTTACAAGGAGGAGATCATAAGACTAGAGGGTGTACAATACATTTTAGAGGCTACGTTACTGGAAGAAATTATCATTAACCCTTTTCTTGCTATTCCTAGATTAAGTTAGATTATTGTGGTTGCTTACGGAGACGACACACTTCCGCCAGAAACGCCATTTGTAGTACCACCGAGCTTCTCTTCCAGTACTGTTGTGAGTTTCCAATTTGGACAGTATTAGAAGTGCCCAACTTATATTAGCCGGTTCCGAACACTTGTGACATCACTTTTTCTCTTTAAGAAGCATTTTTTTTATGGAAAAGTGCTACTGCCGGAAGAAGAATTTTCAATTGCTTGCCTACAGGAAGGTACCTTTCGAAGGAAAAATCTGATTGATTTTAAAATTGCCTCAGTCGGAGATTCAACCCATGACCTACGAGTCAGAAGGTCAGCGTTCTAACATGTTATGGCACCCACTCCTAGGTTATACATATTTACAGAAATTTATTCACAGAAAATGGAGAATTGTCTGTACATTTTCCGATATTTATTTTTCAAGCACTTATAGCAAAATTATCATAATTCCGATAGAAGAGGACCAAAAAAAATCTATGAATGCTGTCGACACGACATGTAACTCAATTCAAAAAAGGAATGCTCAAAATACTAGGATCACATACAAATTTTGCTGATTCTAGCTCTATTATTAAAGCAAAAACAAAACCATTTATAAAGAAAACTTGTTTTTTCTTTTGTTTTTATTAAAACTTTCTTACACGAGTAAGTAAAGTAATCGAATCTTAAACAAAACATGAATACAAATTTGTAAATAAACTTGGACTGTTCTTATATGATTTTTTTGTTGGACGGGGTAATTTATCAACATGAAAATATAGTTTAACCATTATAACAGTCTTAAAAGGCGAAATAATAAGACCTTCAAATAAGCAGTTGGCACTAATCTTCCGTTTTCACAAATGCTTCATATGCATACAGTTCTCTTTATGTTACTAATAGGTGTACATAAATGGTACACACATTTGTTTATTTCGTCGAAGAAATATGATAATCATTTAATATTTTTTCCATATATGCTAGTATACACGTATGTGCGTAAATGTTTATACACAACTATAATAAACAATTAAGGAATAGTAAAAAAATTCCTTTTTGTGCGTTTTGTTGTATTAATTTATTTAACAATACATAAATTGTATGCTATTACTATGTTTACTGTGTGACATAATCATGTAAAAATAAATGCAACATAAACATGATAGGTACAGCGTCTTTCAACCAGAGGTGCCATTCTAATTAAAAAAAAAACAATATTTGTGTAAAAACAGTTGATAATTTTATTTTAATCCAAAGCACAAATTCAAAGTACAGCATTAATATTGTCTTTGAGTCTTTGATCTCGGCGGCCACTCAAAGTCTCCATCACACGTCCATGAAATTTTTCGCGCAATAGTGCCACAATTTCACGAGATGTATATTATGTGGCGCCGTTTTGCTGACAATAAACATCGTCCCCGTCCATAGCATAAATTTTAGACAAAAAAACAGTCAGTCTACATCGTTCGGTAACGCACTCCATTCACTGAAACCTGTCGCACCAGCATCACTTTCAAAAAAATCTGACCCAATGACACCGCCACTCCAAAAGTTGTTGTTGTTGTTGTAGCAGCAAAAATACGAAAATGCTTTGTATTGTTCCCGTTCAAAGCATTTCCGTATTCTGATGAGGTGAATGGACCTTGGTCGACCACGTAGTCGAGTGCTTCCGGGACGTAGACCCGTCCATTTTTGGGAAGCCCACTCCAAAAGTCGGACCAAACTGTTATTCGTTGTGGATGGAGAGGTTGTTCGACCATTTCTCTTGGGTTTTAGAAGCCCCAGATGCGACAGTTTTGTTTATTAATGTACCAGAAAGATGAAAATGAACCTCGTCATTGAGAGTCATTTTGTTTGAGACATTGTGAACTTCTTCATGCATTTACAGCGCCCAATCAGCGAATGTACTGCGTTTTCCATGATCTGAAGGCTTCAATTCTTATGTCAATTGCACTATATAAGCATGTAAGTCAAGTTCTTTATGCTAAATACGATGCAAAGTTGCTTTGGATAGGCTCAATTCTTGTGATCGTCTTGAAATGGACAAAGCTCGGTTTTCAGCTACGATATTTTCAGTTGATCTAGCCGGACGAGCACGAGGTGGAGTCTTTACATCACTTGATACTTTGATTGTATGTTATTATTTTTTAAATAAATGTGTTTTTTTTTCATATTCGATTTCATATGTTATGTTTGTTTTTAAATTACTTAATTCTGCAAAGTGAACTCATTATTTGAGGATAGTTAGTGTATAACTAGCAAAGAAAAACGTAGCATACACAAAAATGGTATTATTTGAATATTTTATGAGTTGCAATATAAACCATTTACGTATTAATGCTTTTGATTCTTTCGATTTATTGGATTAATCGATCACTTAATACCACAGCAGTATAAGTTTGTTGTAATGGCTGAAATGTTGATGCGTTTTTTCAGTGTTCCAACAAAATGCTACTCTTTATAATTTGAATTCGTACTCATTAAGATGTCTAAAGTAAATCGAATTACATGCACTTTCAGAGACTTGACCATTTGGCATAATGTATGACGCTTTTAATTAAAGAGTTTATTGCCTATGGTGTACGATTTCTTCATATTACTTTATACTTGATCTATATACCATATTTATAGGAGATAGTATCTATTATTACTTTATATTTTATCTATTGTATATACTATATTTATAGGCGATATTTAGTATTATTATACCCTGCATAATGCAATATGCAAGGTATATTCATTTCGGTCAGAAGTTTGTAATCACTTGAAGGAATCTTCAGAGATATAGAAAATTATATATATTCAGCGTTGCTTAAATTTTCGATTTAACGATGTCTGTCGGTCCGTCCGTCTGTCTGTCTGTCACCTGGCTGGTTCGCACTATAACTTGAGCAAATATTGTGCTATTTAGACGAAATTTGGCATACGTAACCTATGATCCAAGGGTATGGAGGGCATTGATATTGGGCATAATCGGTCCACACCAAGCATTCAAAACGTCTAACCTCAAAGTAGTAAAGTAGGAAGTCTGAGGTAGCAATCCTTGGTCCAGACCTCGGAAGTGATCCAAGAGTCCGGAGTCTGTTCCGGTGCGGAGACCCGATTGCAATGACAACTACGGCATTGGCCGAGATTGCCTCGCACATCGCGCGTGGTCTGAGCTCGCCCTTGCGATCGCACGGTACTGGTGGCTCTCGACTTGTCCAAGGCTTTTGACACGGTCAGCCTAACTACCCTGCTTGACGAAATCCTGCTCTCATCCTTGCCTAACTCCATTAGCGATGGATAGCCATCTACTTGGTCAACCGACAGTCGTTTGTGGTATTCAGAGGAGAGCGTTCCCCATATAGGAGGGTGAAACAGGGGGTCCTGCAGGGAAGTGTGCTGTCGCCCATCCTCTTCAATTTCTATCCGCCGAAACTCCCTGCGCCGCCTCATGGCATACAGCTCATCTCTTATGCGGATGATTGCATGATCCTGGCGTCGGGTCACAACATCTCGGCGATGTGCGGCGAGATCAATGCGTACTTGGTGTACGTTCAACAATTCTCGCCCGAGAAGTCCAACGCAACACTATTTACCACCTGGATCAAGGAGCTCGGAACTGAGCTCTCTGTAGCAGTCGATGGCAGAACTATCCCGACTGTGAATAGGCCCAAAATCCTCGGAGTTGTTTTTGACAGTCTCATGACCTTTACTTACTTACTTACTTATGTAGCCATAACAACCGAATATCGATTTAGGCCGAATATAATATGCTTCGCTAGCCATCTCTGTTCTTCGCTAGCTGGCGCCAGTTAGAAATTCCAAGCGCCGTCAGGTTCTCCAGTACTTGGTCTTTCCACCGGAGGTGAGGTCTTCCTCTTCTGCGTCGTCCTCCAGCGGGCTCCGAATATAACACCTTCTTAGCTGGAGCGTGTTCTTCCATTCTCTCGACATGACCTAGCCAGCGCAGCCGCTGGATTTTGATGCGCTTTACTATGTCAATATCGGCATACAGCTCGTACAGCTCATGGTTGTACCTTATTCGGTACACGCCACCAATGCAAATAGGTCCAAAGATCTTACGTAGGACTTTTCTCTCGAAAACTCCAAGTGTATGTACTTCTTTTAAATTGAAACAGCTGTAACTTCTACAATCTTCTGTCTAGAATAACAATAATTGACATTTAGATTAATATGGTAGTCGGAAATAATATGGGAAAAAATCAACATGCACGCCCACTTCATAAGGGGGCTACTATACAAAGTTGCGAAAATTAAAAAAAATTTAAACCGCTATAACTTACGAACTATTCAGCGTAGGACAACCAAATTTAAGGTGTGGATTAATATTGCAAAATTAATTAATTTACAAGATTTACAAGAAAGAGGTAACCCACGCCCACTTTTTATATAGATTCCATACTAAGCCTCGGAGTTATCTAAAATATATCCTTGAAATTATCCCTTTTAAAATCTCCCTAACGTACAAAGTACTCTGACAAAGTCAACCATATTTCGGGTGTAGATTAGTATTATATGCAAAAATTTTTTCTCAAAAAACTGACTAGCCATGCCTTCTTAATATTTCATTTAATAATTCTTCTTAATTCGTAGCTCCAATAGAAAATAGTGGAAATAAAAGAAAAAAATGGAATTCGAGTAAATTTTATATATATATATATATATATATATATATATATATATATATATATATATATATATATATATATATATATATATATATATATATATATATATAATATTTGATATATTTCTCTACAATAATGAAATCTGTCAAATAAGAATGGTAATACCCTCAGTAAGCATTATTTTAAAGGATTTGTATATGAAATGACATATTTTGTCTAAAATTTCTGATTTGATATAGACAAAAGTATGATAGTATACGAATAAACATGCACTATGTGGCGAGCCAAATTTCTAATGTGACATGTAATTTATATAGTACATCAGAAAACATTTGTTGAAAGGGTGGGCTGAATCCGAATCTCAAAAACTATCATTTTTTAGTTATTTAAGAAATCTGAGGGTGGTGGCGAAAATCGAACAACAGATTCGGTTTCAGCGAATCTGAAATCTCTTGAATTTAACTAATTTTTTTCCTGATTTTTGGCTGTGGCAACACCACAAAAGAAAAATTTGTCCTGCGGACAAAAGTAGCCACATTCTATGTATTTTCAGTGGATCTGAATCGATGATAGGATTTCTGAGAGCACTATAAAGAAATAAATAAATATGTGTTCCTTAAAGCCTCCGAAGGGCCTTTTGGCCGGACTTCTCTTCCATTACTGTTGTGCGCGTTTAAATTTTAGAGAGAAGGGATCTATTTATATTAGCTGGTTCTGAACGGCAGAACCCATGTGACATCACCTTTTCTGAGTTTTTTGCTTGCCGACGGTTGGGCACTATTTGGAAGAAAACTCTCGATATTAAAGATATACGTGCTTCCGGAGATTGACCCTATGATCTACAGATTAGAAGACCAACGCACTAACCACTGGGCTACGGCACCATCACCGCAATCACTACAATGTTTTTAATAATCTGGAAAATAGCCAAAAACTGTATTCTTTTGAGGTTAAAAACCTGAATATATGGTTAGATATTCACAAACGTTTCTTTCTAACCTCAAAAGTATAAAATTTTGGCTATTTTTGCCGTATTTTTGAGGTTAGAAAGAAACTTAAGACTATCCTACCTGTATTCATTTTTGCGTGTAATTTATAAAATGCAATAATTGTTTTACATAAGTTACGAAAAATTATCTATAATGTCTGACCTTATTCCAACAAAAATGTTTGAAAATATTAAATATTGAATTAAGATAAGAAATATAAATATACATTTCTACAATTCTATTGATTCGCTTCGATCTACATTCAATTTTTCGAGCATAGAGAACACCGATCAGCATCTAAATTCAACAATATGTCATCATTTATTGATATCGACAATAAATAATTTGTTTGCGAATGTATTCTTTTTTGATTGATTGATATGTGTTAATAATTGATATACATAAATGCAAACAATCAATATACTTGTTTACATCAAGTTATCATTTACATGGTAGTTATATTAATAAGATTGGAGAAACTGGTTATTAGAAGAAGAAAAAAATTAATATTCTTTGTATATTTTACTTCATTTTCAGGATACCGGCTTATATATGTTGCCAATACATCTCAGTGGTGGCGGTGGTGCATCATCTTCCAATCCGCTAAGTCCATCAGCACAGGCAACACTCAATAAGCATCTTCCCAAATTATCATCAAAACGCTATATAATGCAAAAGCAATCCTCATCGTCATCATCGTCACCACAATCACAATTTTCATCATCGTACACCACTACCACTGCTCACCCCAAGTCGAATGTACAAACTGCTGATGCTGCTTGTCTAACTGGTAATAATTACCTGTTTTTAAAATATTTTTTTCTTTTGCAAATATGAAATTTAAATTTGAATAAAAATTAATGAATACTGAATTTATTGCTGTTTCAGATTTGTGCAGTAGCGAGAATATAACAGAAGTTGAAATATTTTCATTATTGGAAGAACAAATACCTAAATATAAAGTTCGTTCCGATTTTTTAACCGATTTCTCTGGTTATAGTAATCAGGATTGGTATGTTCCATCACCAGCATTAATCGTACCAGCAGAAGGTTTAGGTCTAACAAAGGAACAGACAAGAGAGACCTTAAACTATTTTCGTAAGTGTCTATGATAAATAAATTTTGAGTTAATATTGATTTTATCGTTACGTTACGCATTCCCATGCTTAAGAAGCCATTCCATTACTCATGTACATTTGTGACGTCATTATATCAAAGAAAGACCATGATATTAGCGAATAATTTATCTTATGGTGGCAGTTTTTAATATTGGATTAACCCCTATTAAAAAAAATAATAAAAAGTTTACTTATAAAATGTAAATGTGGAAAACCACAAGGATCAACATATCTTCTTAGACATTTAAGTTTATAACGAGTTTAATAAGAATTAAAGATGAGATCAGATCGTAAAGATCAGATGAGAAAACTTGGAGAAGAAAAAGTCAAGAATCGTCATTTTTTAAAATACCAATTTAGTTTAATTAATTTTTGAGTCTATTCCAAACAAATTGATAATTTCATTATCTTATTTTTTCCAATTTAAGTCATAATTTTAAACAAAAATTAACTATCTTTCCTGTGCCATTTGTAAATTAGACTTAATGGACATGTTGTGTCACGTGTGGTCAACAATTTTATGAATATTTTAGATGAGCGTTGTGCGTAATCTCTATATTTTATGACAGTTTTATACCATGCACTCAAATATTGAGGGGATGATGACAAATATGAAAAAGTATATACATACATTATTGATTCAAATCACGATCTGAACCGGTTTAGTTATATCTATCTGTCCGTCTGTTCGTATGATAATAGTCGTAATTATAGCGTTAACCAGCTGAAAATTGATGCATAATAGCCTAGACAGACGGCAGCCTAATTCCGGATTACCGGCGCACTTAATCCGAATAAAATAATAACCTGACAGACGGCAGTATTGCGGATTAACTAAACAGCTGATTGCGTTTTATTAGGTCTGTCGACTTACATTACTATCACTATCAATTTCTGTCGTCTATCACTCTCGATATGAGAAAATCTACAAGAAGTACGTGAACTGAAAACTATCAGAAACTTGTAAATTGACATTCACCGTTCGTAATTGACAGCTGGATTTATTTGTTGGCCAACACTTTTCATGTTGAAAACTGTTAACAATTGTTGAAGTTTTTTGTTAGCGAACACACCTAATATTTTGTAAAATGGATGGAGAAAAATTCACAATAGACAATTTTCAGCAGTGTTGCCATAGCAAATTGCCCTAATCCTCTTTTATTTTGAGAATTAACTCATAGGGTTTATGCGGATTAGCTGCAGTTAATGCCCGAGTTAATTCGAATTAACTCGTTAATCCGGAATTAGACTGCCGTCTGTCTAGGCTATAAGATAATTTTCACAAAACATAAGTTGAATCCGTGAATAGACGAATTCGAATGAGAATCACGCATACCTCTCATAAAAAAGTATGTTGTTTATAGCCTAGACAGACGGCAGCGTTAATGCGGATTAACGAGTTAATTCGAATTAACTCGGGTATTAACAGCAGCTAATCAGCATAAACTCCACGAGTTAATTCTCAAAATTAAAGAGGATTAGGCCAATTTTCAATGGCAACACTGCTGAAAAATTAATCTTGTGAATTTTTCTCGATCCAACTAACAAAACAATAGGTGTGTTCGTTTATAAAAGACTTTCAACAATTGTTAACAGTTTTCGACATAAAAAGCGTTGGCGAGAAAATAAATCCAGCTGTCAATTACGAACTGTGAATGTCAACTTACAAGTTTCTGATAGTTTTCAATTCACGTACTTCTTGTAGATTTTCTCATATTGAGAGTTGCATATGACAGAAATTGATAGTGATAGTAATGTAAGTGAGCAGACCTAATAAAACAGCAATCAGCCGTTTAGTTAATTCGCAATACTGCCGTCTGTCAGGTTAATATTTTATTCGGATTAAGTGCGCCGTTAATCCGGATTAACGCTGCCCTCTGTGTAGGCTATTAGTATTATTGCACTTTACGAACGATAATATAAAGATATTGAACTAAATTTCAGTATGTAGAGCAAAGCGCCAGTTACCCGAGACATAAACTTAAAAACATAAAATTAGAAACCAAATCGATATAGGTTTGGTTATGTTCTATGTTTTTGATAATCGGTTATACTACTTTCGGGTATGGCAGGTCGTATCAGCTGACATGTCAAACTAAGTTACGCCTCTAGTAACTGACGCTGATCATAGAATAAATATAATAATATAATAAATAGTCCCGCCTACCCCAAATTTATAATTATGTTTTGAAATGTATGTTTTCACACTTTATGCTCGAAAATATAAAGCTATCGCAATAAATTTTATTATATACACACAATAAGTCTGATTACAAGAATGAATATAGGAGAAAATTTACACAATCGTATGAAAACCATGCCTACCTCCCGTACAAAAGTATGTTATTAAATGTGGAATTTAACAACATAGTTTATAAAGTTAATCTGATCATAGAATGAATATGATGAAAACCGCACTAACCTTCAATACAAAAGTATGTTGTTGAATGTTTTATTATACAGGTATGTCATTGTTTGTGTTTTGTGCATGAACATATCAAGTTAGAGGACTGAAGCTCAGCACATACGATTATTTTTTTTTCAATCTATATGTTTGAAACTACGCACTAACGGATGAAAACCATGCCTACCTCAAGCACAAAAGTCATTATTTTCGAAGGCTAGTGTGCCTATCTCCCATGGTGTAGGGTATATGAGCTTCAGTATTATTGAAACTAGTCCAATCGCATCAGAATTATTTTTTTTTTCTATATTTATGATTTCTAAAAAATGGTAACACGAGTGTAATTTGAGTTAAGCTTCATAACATTTTTTTTTTCGGTTATGGTTAATCTTAAAATAAAGATTGTGTATGAATTGGATTAGAGATCCAATTACCTTGAGAATGTTTTTTGGTAACCAAGGACACACCCTAATATTTCCTTAGACTGATGTGTCTAAATATTATTTGATTTGATCTGTATTACATTTTATTCACAATTTGGTTCAAGACGTATTCTACTTATTAATTTTTATTTTAATTTGTACGAAGATTGTAAAATCAATTCAATTTTACTAACTGACATTATGATTAAAAATGCAGTATATTCATTGCATATTTTGAATAATGAAAATTAAGCCATTGTAAATATGTTTCGAATTTTTCTTCGACGGAGCGAAAGAAAAATTTAACATTTTTTGCATCACCAAATGAAATTATAGTTGTAAATGGTCTTCTTAATTTTGTATATTAGTGTTTTTTGTATACATATATATCTACATACTAACTTAAATGGTATATAGTATATTGAAATTATTAATAATATGTATTGTATGAAAATATGCATGCATATAAGAAAAAATATATTTTTAGTATCTATTTATGTTGAGAGACTTTGGCATCAATTTTTTTTTATTATACAATACACAAAGTTTATGTTTTTACTCTCATCAGTGATGGTTAAATAATAAATATTGTATATTGTTTCTATTGTATATACATATGTTTGGTCACTTATGTGTAGATATTTTCAATTTAAATAGAATCTATATACATATTTTATATGTGTAGCACTAAATTTGTTTCAAGTTGTCGTATTTTTCAATTTAAATTCGACTCGACATTCATATGTTTTGCGTATTCGCTGATGTTGTCTTCAAAATTGAAATTTTTAAAATTGTCTTCAATTAATTTGAACAAAAGCAATCGTATCTCATTAGTCATCATGTACAATTCACTTAATATTATGATAATATTAGCAAATACAACTATATATATACATACATGGACATACATATGTATTTGCAATATTCAGATGTATAGATGTGTTGTGTTAATTATTGTTATATACACCATTCCATTATTTTTCATTTGTGTTTTCCCTTTTTTTTTGTAAGTTTAAGTTTTGCTTGTTCTTTATTTAATTTATTTTACATATAATACATTCATAGTTTCCTATTAATACACAAATGACGTACAATTTATTTATATTCATATACCTGTGTATGTATGTCAACTATATACAAGTATATATAATTGTGCAAATGTAAATATGTATTTACATTCCCAAATACAATATTATATGCATGATATGTGTTTAGAAGTCCTTTATCGATTTTTTGTGCTACACTTTGTGCCCCTCGTAAATTACATCAACGAAAACAATACTTGATGATGACGTTCTTTCCGTGTATAATTGTAATTATTTCTATATAATTTCCTTATTGTTTTATTATTGATACTTTGGCCAGTCATATAGTATTAAAATTTTGGACAAATTGTAATATTTTGTCAACACTTGTTATAATAAACAATTTTGTTCAAATATAACTATTGTGGTTGTGCCATATACTCGTATATTAGAAAAACTTTTTATTTAAATTTATATACTATTATATACAATTCATGGTAATTAATTATCACTATTTATAGATAATTGATTGAGTGCGAGTGGGTGAATAAGAGATCAATGAAAAAATTTCTATATTTTAGCGACATTTTTCGCTTTTTATAACGGACCATAAAATTGTATACAAAATTTCTATTTCAAAAGCTTTTATTCGATTGCTTATTACTTATTATTGCAATTAAACATTTTACATTTTACTTTTATACGTATATTATTATGTATTTAATGATAAACCAATCTTATCATTTTTTTATACCATGCACACAATAAATTTTACCCATCATTACACTGATAACCAATTATTATCACTTCCACAATGTGCTTATAAAATATGTATCATGAAATACAACCCTGCAGAAATGTATTCTAATGTGGTTGATTCTGTTCGTTCATTTAGTATTTCCAGTTTATTTCTTTGGAATGAATTCGAATGTAATTGTGATGATGCCACCTCTATATGGATTTTATGAACATGGGACAAAGTTTAATATTTTGTGGTGATTTATTTTAAATTGAAAATTTTGCTATTTATAAGTTCAGTAAAAATTAGGTTTATCCTAAAAATTGTATCAACTTCTGTGTCATATTTCCGATACTAAATTTATGATGATCTTAATTTTAAATATTGTATAACTACGGGCCTTAGC
This sequence comes from Megamerina dolium, assembly GCA_963854835.1. Taxonomy (NCBI): domain Eukaryota; kingdom Metazoa; phylum Arthropoda; class Insecta; order Diptera; family Megamerinidae; genus Megamerina; species Megamerina dolium. The sequence continues at coordinate 27,746,250 of OY978529.1, read as the reverse complement.
TATGTAGGTAGGTAACTCGCTCAAACTCAAACCATTATGAGCTTAAAATAAAGCATATGAGATCCCTCACTTTTTCTGTTGAGAGGCTTGTGAAGCCGTCTGAGTTGTAGAAACCTAGATATGACATGCACCAACGGCAAAGCAGATGTAGGATTGATTCATCTTCTTCCTCATCTCTGAAGCTTCTGCAAAAGTCATGTGTTAGGTGGCCTAATCCCATTCTCCTTGCATGTGTGCCAAGAATGCAGTGGCCAGTTTTAAATGTCAAGTGGAGATATTCTGTAATAGACATGTTTTATTCGACACTCGTTCAACACTTAGTTAACACTGATAAACATATGGCAAAACCAAAACAGAGTATCTGTCATTGCGCGTATAACTATGTTTAGCATCTTGCTTAAGGTTTGTGCTAAGAGTTGTTTTCATTTTTTCTGTGGTACAGTGATATTGCTGTTTGATCTCATTTTAAACTTACGCAAAAATGTTACAATTACATTAAATTGCACTAGAATCATTTCTTTTTTATCAGAATTTGTTCTATTTGAATACTGAAGTAACATGATATAGTTTGACATTTAAAATATTTCTATTTATATTCCTACAAAATTTGACAGTATGAGAGCGAAAATTTTGAGCATATGTATTTGTAAATGAAATATGTATTTAAAAACAACAGGAATATATAACTAGAGATTAGAGCTCAAAATTACTACAAAAATTATGACATTTCAGAAAATATATTTAATATGAATTATGAATATAAAAGATAAGCAAAAGACATGTTACTAATAGATATTTGAGTACCCTGAGATTCTTGTTTCACATTGATTTACTCCCATATTTCTTCGTTGCCTCTCTTTAGCCTAATTATATTGAGAAAATGCAGTTTTTTCAGTGAATACTGAGGTTGAGCAAAAAGTTTCTTTTATTATCTTTGTTCATAAAAATTTAATTTTAACGGAAAGGGAATAAACAAAAGTTTACCTTGCTGCTATAAAAATTTGTTGTCGCTTTCAACACAAAACGAACATTTAAATTGCTAGAAAAGAACATTCATGTCTCTGACAACAATCAATAAATTGATTTAGGCAGTCACTTTAAAAACACATATGTCTCATTCGAATGCCGTAAATTATTTCTTTGTTTTGATTGTAAATTTTCAAATTCTATACATATGTAGTTTTGTGTGTATAAATTGATATTTTCTGAGTTGTTAAATGTATTTTTTTTTTTTTTCAAGTGGCAACTCTATATTGGAATATTCCACATTCCACAATTTAGTAGATATTCATTTTTCATTTAACCGGTGGAGGTGCTCCGCTGTATCATTTGGTACAATTGTTTTCAGTGTTTATTATGCATAACGGAATTTCGGTGGCAAAGTGTTAGCGCGATGTGAATGTATATTGTTTTCATTTTAATTTTTTTTTCTTTGCTTCAATAACGAAACTAGTAGACTAAAAGTATAAAATTTGGAAAACAGATTTAATAAATAAAAAATTTTAATTTTCCATTATATGACAGTGCCAAAAATAAAAAAGTAAAGTGTACATGTGCAGGATGGTATTGTGGATAGTGCTGGTTTTAGTGAATGTGCAAGAGGCTGGCAAAGCAATAAGTAGCAATTAAGAAAAAGCACAAACTCCAAAAAATTGTTGAACGCGGCGCGAATATAAAATCAAATACAGAAATGCTTTATAGATTGGTTTCTCCAATACCAATGCCATAATCCGTTTATCGTGTCATCATCATCATGATGTTAATCATCAAATCGAATTTGTTTTTTCTATTTCTATTTTTGGCACCCAGCTAGTGTATATACGTTTTCTTATATTTATGCATTATTATTTATTACAAAAGAAACGAGCTTGTGTAAAGAAAATTTTTAATATTTATTGCTCGTATTCTCCGTAAATTTGTTATGTAAATAGTTCTCCACGTTAAGCCTTGTGTATGAAAGCACGCGGGCTTATATATATATATATATATATATATATATATATATATATATATATATATATACATATACATATATATATATATACATATATATATATATATGTATATATATACATATATATATATATATATATATATATATATATATATATATATATATATATATATATATATATAAGTATGTATGCGTGATGTGTCTGGAAGCTTGTGTATTGAATTATTATTCCGTTACGTTCTGATAACAAATATTTCAATTCGTCGTGTAACAATACCTACAATAATTCAATTCCATTTAAATTCGGCTCTTTTTTTTAAATCGTCACGATTTGTAAAGTATAAATGTTACACATACACCTCTATATACTACTACATATATAGCTCATACTGTTTGTCAATGCCATCATAATTTGAGTTTACATCTTATTGTTAGTTTTTTCAATGCTCTATGTATATATAGAAAATCCCAAAGGATGGGTCTAATGGTAGATTTGAAAGTAGAACGCACGCAATCAAATGTTTGTTCTAAATTCGAAAATGACATTCGCGCACAACGCACACACCTGGCAATTTATCACGTCATGTGAACCATATGCAAAAAATGCAATATTGCCAACTAAAGGATTCGACATTATAAAATTTAAATTTTATTCGGTGCTGCATCGTTAATGTTCAGCGGGGATCTATATCTATGTACCTTTAAAACCAATGGAAATTATCTAATTGAATTACATATTTCAAATTGAGAAGTGAAAGTATTTTATTAAAATTCATATTTATATGTCGGTATCTACATAAATAAATTTGATTGCATTTTTCTTTTACATACCTACATATGGCATGTATATAGTAGGTACACGAGGCAGCTAACAAAAGTTCGTTGAATTGATCACTTCTGTTTTATTAGGTTATAAATGTTTAAATAAAATTTTGTTTGCTATTTCAAGAAGTTTAGTGAGAATGAAGTCGGAAATCTAAAATTTATTGATACTAGTTCGGGAGAAGTGTCGGTACTATCACGAGAAGAAATTCTACAATTTCTGCGGGTTTCAGTGGTAATTCAAATCAAAAATTTTCAATGACTGTCTTAATTCGTATGGTTGGTGAATAAGTTAGCTTTAGGACTACTTAAGTGATCCGTTTTTCAATATTTCGACTCAACGCTTAACGCTTATAAATAAGAGTACTCATATTTCGATCAGTTACCCCACATCTACATCTGATATGAAAGATATGATAGGCATAAGTGCAGAATACGAACTCCTTCAGAAAGTAAAAATAATAAAGACATAAGTGCAGAATACGGACTCCTTCAGGAAGTAAAAATAATAAATTGCGTCGGATACAGGTTATTCTTGTCGTTATAAGAAACTAATAATTGGTCTTTGCAAATGCCCATACAAGACGTGGTTCAAGGTAAAAGTTCAAAATTGAGGTCGAGATTACTCGAGAGACAAGCAAGTTTTTGTATGAATTTATATGAATTTTTAACTTTTTAAATGTTATGAAGAAAATTATAAATTTTTTATAAACATATTGTAAAAACCAATTTTTTTTTCGAAAAAGTCCCCAGTTAACCTATAAAAAATTATATATTATTTTAAAGATTATAGGATTACCTTTCGAATGGTATGTAAAACATATTTTTAAAGAATTTTTATATATTTTAAATATATTTTTTTATAATCATACTTTCGCTATAGCAAATATGTGGCGGTAGACATAGACAAAAGAATTAAGGGGAAAAAAATAGGATAAAAAAGTATATTTAACTAATTCTTTTATTAATCTGATAAAGACAACATTGTTAGAGCCCTGCGTTGTAGATTATCCTGATGGTGAATACAATATTGAAACAAATGAATAAAATTTAATCCGGAATTAGGCTGCCGTCTGTCTAGGCTATTAGTGATTATGCAAAACGTGTCTTGTCGTATCGTATCGTAGAAGTCTGTTGCAAATAGAATTCTACAATACGTTACGATTTTTGACACTTTGAAATTACTCCGATTGTAGGAATTTCAGCTTTGTTTGCAGTGTGAAGCCATATTCCGTTACGAGCAATTGTGATTAGATTAATAATTTCCATAAAAAAATTGAAAAAAATGCAGATCATTGACGATGAAAAATTAATTAGCCTAATTAGAAATAATGATTGTTTGTACAATAAATTTTCAGCGGGCCAAATGTGCGCTCTCTCTCTCTAATGAGAGAGCGCACACTTGAGAGAAATAAACACAAATAGGTCTGAATATCCTGCGCAGAACTTTTCTCTCGAAAACTCTAAGCAACCTCTCATCCGTGGTGGAAATTGTCCAGGCTTCTGCGACATATGTTAGGATAGGAGGTAATAAACGGAGGGGAGAGATCTCTCCCAATTTTCACTGCACAACGAGAGTTAAGCACTGTCATCCTAAAAGTCGAATGAGTTTTGCAGGTATACCAAATTCAGATATAGTTGTGTAGGTAGGAGGTAAATCCTTATCGAAGTGTCGAAAGCGGCGACGATGATTTTTTTATTACAATTAATAAACAAATATTATGCTACTATATACACTAACAGATTTTTAACGCTATGTAATATATTTACTATAATTTAGTTGGTTTATTCTCCATACATAGCTTCGACAATTCTGTTTTGAAATGGAACAGCATCCTCGTTTGTAAAATACTTGGCAAGTGAACCTCTCTTCGTAAATGCATTTATAGACGAATTACGACGGAATGAACTTATTGTAAAGGACCCCCAAGTTCACTTAAATCATTTCGCCAATCTCCGTTATGCAACGCATTAGGTCTTTCCCAATCTAATTTTAAGGGCAGCACAATTTTCGTTGATCGTGCATCGCCATCAACTATCGGGAAGGTAAAATCCAAAATTCATTCTCTATTACACGCCGTGCACGTGACAAACGATAACTGGTCCGATTTAGATAAAAACCAAGATATGGCCTCATCAGGTTTTCTTTAAGCGAGAAAGCCGTGTCGCCAACGAAAAAATGTGGGAATGGTTCAGATGATGATGAACTTATTGAAGTACTTGGTGGCAATGACAGTTTATTACATAATAGTGCTTTTCCAAATTGAAAATGTTGAAAAATACCTTTGAAAGATAATCTCTAATTAATACAATACTTAAAAAATGTTTGCAGTTATGGTACATCGAGCCCGATTTCTTTAGGCATTTTATAGCTATATGTTTTCCATTGCACCCACTCAGTTTGGAATATTCCACATATTATAAAAATCAGTCGCAATATCCAGATACTGATGTTGTGTTGGCACACTGACATATATTAGGGAAGCACGCTCCACAAGTTTTCACAATGTTCGAACAATGTTTCGAACCGATGTTTTACTCAATTTGTGGCACCACGCAATATTTTGAAATGAGACTCCATGCGCCATGTGCCTTTAGAGACAATTCTTTTTATATACAAGTGTATATAAAAAGCGAAGCTGGCGTTAGGCCTATAAGGGTTATTTTTTTTGCGCCCAGTCAAAGACCGGCTATCAAAAAAGCTTTGATCCTGTTGTTCGCGAATCCGGCGTCGGGCCTAGAAGGATTATTTTTTTTGCGCCCGGACAAAGGGCGGCTATCTATAAAGCTTTTGTCCTAAAATACTGTTGTTCGCGAATCCGGCGTCGGACCTAGAAGGATTATTTTTTTTGCGCCCGGACAAAGGGCGGCTATCTATAAAGCTTTTGTCCTAAAATACTGTTGTATAGGCTTTAGTATGGTGCTAAATTTTCGATAAGTAAATAAGGCTAATTTTCGAAAAAAAAAATGGTTTTTGAAAAAGAAATAACTTTTAAGATGTTAAAATAGGTATTAAATTATATATATCAGTAAAAAGGTATTTTAAAAACCTTTCTTATGATACCCATATTTTAGAAAAAAATTCCGTGTCTATCGAATAATCTCGACCTCAATTTTGAACTTTGACCTTGAGCCACGCCTTATATGGGCATTTGCAGAGACAAATTTTTTATTTTTAATATTCACAAAACTAAGCTCTATCCGAGGCAATTTTTTATTTTTTTTCCCTTAGGAGTCCGTGTTCTGCACTTGTTCCAAAAAATGTAAGATATTGAGAAATTTCAAAAATACGAATTCTGCGAACTTATTTTTGTACCACAAAAAAGTGAAAGAAATACATATACAAAACTATTCCAAAAAAAGTCAATGCAAAGAAGAGAAGTTATACCACAATAATAACGGAATTTATGATGTGTGCAGTTGAAATTATAGTTAATTTATTAGTGCCCCGCTCATATACATATGTCTTTAGTTTTAATTCAAAATACCATAATTTCTCTTATAGGCATTTGTTTTTATTGTGTTTTAAATTGTGATGTTATAACTACAATATTTGTACATAATTTTTGTGATAATAATGCTAACTCAAATGAATGTGCAAAATGTAATACATTGTTAATAATGTGGGAAAGAAAATAAGAAAAATATACAAAAGTTAGCATTTCCGTTTGTCATGTACAAAACTCCGCAATAATAAACACGATATGAAATTACATATTTGCCGATATGTCGTCCTTAACACCAAACAAAGAAAAATCAACGAAATTGAATAAAACGATTGTTACTACTTCAAAATATGGAGATGCCGATCTTTGCTCAAAATATCGAAAGTTACAAAACAACAACGAACAACAGAATCAAACGGTGGAACACAACGACGATAATGAGTACAAAAGTTTTGAGCAAATTGCAAAAGAAGATTATATGAATAGTTCCTTTCACAAGAAGTCTCCTAAAGACAATATTGATGTCACATCAATGCTATCATCATTATCATCATCCGGCTCATTGTCGTTAACAAATTACAATTTATCATCGAACACAACTCGTCGTACTCGTGCCAAAAATCCAAATTTAACAATCACCACAGAGCCATCATCAACTAGTAAAGGCTTAGGGAATACATTTAAGATCTTACAAAATCAAGTTGAACTGAACTGTTATAAAACACATAGTCTAATACAGAGCATTAATTCGGATAATACATTGTTGTGCCAAGAAGTCAAAGATGAGTACCAAATATCAGCATCATCACCACTACCATCATCATCGCCACAACCAACATGTCTTGATCTTGAATTTGAGGCAATGCAACGTATGCATGCATTAGTTGCTGATGTGAATATAAAAGCAATACATGAAGCCGCAACAGTATCTAACGATGTTGCAATGGGGGCAACCGGAGGATCAGCTGCAGCTAGTTTAGACTGTGAATCTGTGTCATTTTTAGCATTATCGCCATTATTGTCATTTTTATATGAGTTTGTAACAAAGAACTCTCCTACGGCTACACATCAAACGTCGCCTATACACGAGGATGCGGCAGTTGGAGAAGAACATCATTTGTACGAGGCATCGACAAATAGAGCGGATCTAATTTATCATGCATCAAAAGGTCTTGATGGAAGAAATTGTTTACGCATTGTACGCAGTATGCTTTTAAATCGTAAAGGTAGCTATTGAATTTATTGAAATTTTTTACACATGAATGTGTAATTTTATTTTCTACTATGAATTGAAATTGATTGACGCATAGTCAAAATTAAGTTCCAAATTAAATTTACTATCAGCTCTTTGGCAGATATGTGTATAAGTTGGAACTCAATTTTGACTATGAATACGAGCCAATGTTTATAAGAACAGCACATTTCTGGGTTTAATTCTGCATTTGTATGAAATCAGTCGAAATAATGTACTACTTTAAGATTATCAAAGGCTCAGAGAAACGTTATCTTTAATTTTTTTAACCCCTTATTCTACCTTTTTTTATTGCCAATTTTAACATTTCTGTTTAACGAATGGCAAAACAATCTACTATATTAAGTCTTTCAATGATTAATATAAACGTTTATATGCGTTATAAGGGAAAACACTGTTTTTTATTGTTTTCATCCTTTATATTCCATTTTTATGGAAATGCCAAAAAATGTATTACAACAAGATTTTCAAGGGTGAAGGTAAACGTGCAAATGTGATATATGGAGAATACTGTTATTTTAAACGCTCTTATTCCAATATATACAATTTTTGTAAGTGATTTAATAATCGTTTTTAAGAAATGACAAGACAATGCACTAACAGTGATGGGCACAGTAGCTACCAGGAGCGTTTTGCATGTACGAGCCAGCTTAGCACATTTGAGTGCTAGGTTTTTGAAAGTAATAATTTTTGATATCTAAGGAATTATACTAGTATACCTACTGCGTATATACATTCAAATATACATATACAGTATATATATCATATATATACTTATATACATTATGTACATTATAATAATATATCCGTATATAATTACATATATAATAATCATAACACATTTGAATTTTATCATTGCTGAAACAATATAAAACTTTATTTGAACTGAAACGAATTTGACTGCCTTTAATAATCGTGATATTATATCCGTGAAAATAAAATATTTGAGATGCGGCAACTCTGAGATAAGAGTTTCGTTATCAAACGATTGTATAAAGAATGTGCAATACTACTTACTTATACTACTATTGCTCCTACTACTACTACTTTTACAATATAAAATACATTTAAATAAATATAAAAATTTTATAGTTTGCAAGAAAAGTCCAATTTACATGTAGCATACAGTGGCTCCCAGCTTATTTCGTACAGTGACAGTTTAAAAATTGCTGCAGTCGTAATTCCTAATATAGCAAAAATTTGAACAAAATATAAATGCCATTTTTGAAAGGAAGGTTTGTTTTTTATTTTCCAAAATTTACTTTTTCAAAATTTTAGTGTTTGACACTATAAAAAAATAAAATAAGAAAAAAATAGGAAAATTCATGTCACAGCTTATTTCGTACAGTCTCTTTAAGTTCAAACTAAAAACAAAGTAAGTTGATTTTAATATTTAGTATGACATCCCTTAGCGTTAATGACAGCCTGGAGTCTACTTGGCATTGAATCCACCAATTTTTGAGTGATATCTGGTGTGATTTTTTTCCATTCCTCCATCAGTACCTTCTTTAGGTCTTGCTTATTAGAAATCTTGTGTGTTCTTATTTTATTGTCCAAAATAGACTAAAGATTTTCAATCACATTCATGTCAGGTGACTGTGGTGGTGGAGACATCAAGTGTGAGCAGTTCAAATAAGCCAAGATTGCACAATCCCAGATTTATGTTTTGGGTCATTATCTTGGTAATACCGAAATTCTTCCCGCAAACCCAGTTTGTCTGCACTTTGAAGTAAATTGTTTTTCAGAATCTCGAGGTACTTCATTTTGTCCATTGTTCCCTCAATAAAAACCAATTCACCTACTCCGGCTGCTGACATACAGGCCCAAACCATCACGCTACCGCCACCATGCTTCACTGTGGGCTTAAGGTTCTCCTTGTTTAGCTCGGTATTAGCTTTACGCCAAACATATGACATTCCGTCCGAGCCAAAAATATTAAACTTAGACTCATCCGCGAAAATAACGGTATTCCAGAACGCAGGAGTCTTAATAATATGCTCTTTGGCGGAGTCAAGTCGGCGTTGTATATTCATTTTCGAAATGAATGGTTTCTTTCGGGCTACTCGACCGTTCAAGTCATGATTGCGCAGCACACGTCGGACAGTTTCAGCACTGGATGATTTTCCTATTTCACGCTGAACCTCTGCAGCCAACTTCGGAGCGGATAACTTTGGATTTTTCTTAATTTTTCGTACAATATAACGCTCGTCTGATGCGTTGAAAATCTTATTAGGTGCTTCTCTGCCCTTGTTCTCCAACCGATTTTCGCGAACGAAGCGTTGAATGATGTATTGGACAGTTGAGGCACTTAAATTTGTCATTTCAGCAATTTTTCGCACACTCTGACCTTTCCTAAAATGGTTAATTACCAGTTTACGCTGTTCCATCGTTGTACGATGACCCATAAAGCTAAATGTTTAATTTACAGCACTTTAACTATTTAAAATAATAATAATAAAAATTGTTATAATAGTTAAAAAGGTCCAAAAACTCATACAATTCAAAAAAACTTTGTAACTGCGCGGCAGAATGAAACTTACTTACATTGAAGTTTGTGTACGAAATAAGATGTGAGCTGAAAATCAGCTGATCAATAGTTTTTCTCTCTTGCATAACAAAAAGAAAAATTTTTGGGGTTCCCCGTTTTCTTATTAGGTTTACTAAACACATACACAGACATCTACATTCAAAACTTATCGATAAGTTTTTTAGTTTCGATGTTACAGCCATGTACATAAAAATATATACACTGTACGAAATAAGCTGTGAGCCACTGTATGTAGTAAGTATGTAGTAAGTTTACCATAATTTCTGCCGAAAATTGTAATACTTTCTTTCCATATTACGGCAACACTGTTTGAGAATTATTCTTCTTGCTTGAGAGATGGTGTGTTTCTTTTCTGATCTTTAGTGTTTCTGCAAATTTCGTACGATGAAGATCATGGAAGGAGGGATGTATTATGCCCTTAATGTATTTCTTACTTCCCTTGCCCCTGAGAACAGATTAACCTCTTACCTAGCACTCGCTGGCTCTTTGACTGTTTTACGAGCCGAAAATGTGCCCTTCCCAGCACTACAACAAGGCTTTCACGGTATGTGCAATTTTAATATTTGATTTTTTTAGAAATCTCAAAACAATGTTCTAAAACTTTGATACATATTTTAACCTTTAATATTCCATTTTATGTGCAATTTTAAAACTTCTTTTTAAGGAATGATAAAATAATTTCTAATTTCTTTTTTTAAGGTTGAAATACTCACCATATTAAATATTCCAATACTTTTAAACCGTTATATTCAATTTTTATGTGCGATTTTAATATTTATTTTGATGAAATGTTAAAATAATGTCCTAATTTCTGGCTTTGAAGGGTTAAGCTAAACGTTTTTATGTTGTATATAAAAACACTATTATTTCTATTATTTAGAGACGAATATGAATACAAATCCGATATATTTGCTACGCTCCTGAGTTTGATTTTTTTAAAGATTTCTGGGTTATTGCACAAAGATGATTTCGAATAGTTATGAAAACTTTGCGACAAATTACTTTAATAAGTAAGAACACGTAGATATTTAGTTTATTTTGTGTTTTAAAAAATAAATTGTTATAGTATTTTTATATTTTGTTATCAGATGCATTCGATTTGTACAAGTTTTCAACATCAGCCTATCTAATTTTAATTGCTAATCGATTTTTTTTATCATTTATTTATACTTTTTTCAAAGTAAACAAAAGAAATAACATGTTTATTTACACGTAACATTATTGTTATTCTTTTGTTTAATATGTCATTGAATTCCTCTATAATCTACCTATAATCTTCTTCCCTAAGCTATTGTATGTAAATATTTAGTTCTTTATTTTTTGACAACATAAATGAGTTGCTTAAAATCAATTAATTGATTTATAATGTCATCTAATAAAATTTGTGTGTGAATTTTAATACTACTACGACACATTTAAGTATAATGGGTAGTTAAATAAACACACACATTATTAAAATTTCTGTATTTAACACTTTTCACAAGCAAATGTGATTATAATCACAGTTACATCATGCATACTATATGTTATGTATGTACATATATTAATCCCTTGCCATGTAACGTCGTTTTTCGCACCTCTTCTGTGTAACGTTGGGTCACTTGTGTCAGGCTCTTAAAAATGTACGTAAAAGTGCTAAAAAAAAATGAAAAATTTTTTTTTCAAAAAATCATAACTTTGGTAAAAACCAATATTTTTTAAATTTTCAAACGGGAAATTAAAGCTTAAGAACAGTACGTTGAAGAAACAAATATTGGAAATATGTACAATTAAACAGGATACTTAAGTTTTAAACATCAAAATCGCATTTTTTCGAAGATACGTAAATATATCAAATTCACAATAAAACAAACAATGTATTTATTTTATTCAATTTTATTCATACAAATGACATCAAATATACTAATTAATAAAAGAAATGTTAAAAAAAAACATAAAAATAAAACTCATATACATACATAACTCATATCTGTGATCTTCACACGCAGGATAACGGCATTTGGCACAGGATAGAAATGTATTTTTATCTGTCTTAGAACTACAAAAATGACAAATAAAAATTTGTCAATTCCACATGAAAAACATGAATTTCTAGTGAAAGCCATCAAAATAAAGGAAAAACCAATTTACTCACCTCTGGCGTTTGATCAACGTACTGTGTAACGTCGGGTCACTTTTGCACTTTTCAAATTTGACCTGGCTCCCACAACGGCTGTTTACGAACTAAACTGTCAGTCCTTGGGGATCTAGTAGCTTTCCAGTGTACAATTTTTTCCAGCCTAGTTTGGTCACGCCCCTTCCGCCCCCGTTCAAGCTACAAGGTATAGTCAGTTTCGGCAGGGCACAAGCGACCCGACGTTACACGTTAAGGGTTATTTTGTCATTTCATGCTAATGACCGTAATAAGCTGTTACGCAAAATATATAATAAAAAAAAGTCATTTGCTTTTGGTAATTACAATTTTTTCCCACTCTCATTATTCAAATTGAATTTAGTTGAAAATCGTTGCATTTGCAAATCGATTTATTAATATAAATAGGAAAATTTTCACTCTATAACGCATATGATTATCTCTGATTAAAATAATATTGTTGTTTTTCTAATGACTCATATACAATAGAATGGTAGTATAAGTAGCGAGAAGGCTTCAATTTTTCATTGTCGTGGGTCACATAATAAGACAAAGTTTTGTTGGGTTGCACTTTAGCATGCTTTGGCACGCACTTCCGTTCTTGGTAAACGTTCAGAATATTATGTTATTTATAGATATTATTCACAATTTTCCTTTCTAGTAATTAGAAATGAGGTGGACAATATTGTAACTTGTAAAGGGTGTTTTCAATAGCCATATCCCAACTTTGACAGCTCATTACTTTGACATAAACATTATTATAAACATTTGGGTTTATTCGCGAAACTGGCCGTAATTATTTCAAACGGTCGGATTCATCATCCAATTGAGCTAACATTTGAAGGCATTATCTCGAAAATCAAGGAAAAATGCTGGTTGCTTCAGGTGAGAGTGGGTGTGAAAACGAAAACCTAATTCCTCGTCGTTCACAATCTTTCTGTGACCTCTGAGAATGAGAAAATCATATTTACACTGATTTGTATCTGAAACACTTGCAAGCGAATCCAAATTTGGTCTGAATGCGTTCGTTAACAAATCAAAATTTCCACATTTTCAGCAAAATTAAAGTGTCAAAAATCTCAAATGAATCCAATAAAACTCACTGTTTTATAAGAATTTTAATTAGTTCGTGTTATTAGGCCGTATAGTTTTCAACAATATCGGGCCATGCTAACTAGACTATTTTTGGCGTGGTCAACACGTGAATTTTGCAAGACAGCGCAATGTTCCACAACAATAGACATACATTCTGTCAAATAAGTACCCGGAAATTCTCATTTTTAATTTTCCCTCTGAGAATATTTAAAAAAAAAAATTTCCCTCTTACGGCGTCATTAGGAACAAGTCAACCTTTTGTTTGCGTTGCGATTTTTACTATGGATAAAAATATCGAACAAAGAGTTTGTGTGAAATTTTGTGTTTCAAACGAAATTTCTTGTGCCAAAACGTTGGAAATGTTGAAAAAAAACATTTGGTGATTCAACCATGTCGAAAAAAAATTTCACACAAACTCTTTGTTCGATATTTTTATCCATAGTAAAAATCGCAACGCACACAAAAGGTTGACTTGTTCCTAATGACGCAGTAACCAAACTAAATGACACATAGCAATAAAAATTCACAGAATAGTGGCTGACAGTTGTGCCAACCTGGGAAAAAAATTTTTTTGAAATATTCTCAGAGGGAATTTCCGGGTACTTATTTGACAGAATGTATATGGTCAGCTGCAACGCCCATACGGGGCAATCGGCTTCGGAATTTTTACATTAAAGAATTTTTTGTTATTTTAACCGGCGATTAATTGATTGGATGGGTTTAGATTGTTATTATTCTGCGTACTCATTTTGCATGAAATGGGTTGGCCACGCCCATTATTTCTTGACTAATCCGCCAACATTTTAATAATTTTTCGCTAAAGACAACAATATTTGACAAATAAATTAGTGTTTCAATTAACATTAATCTGGCATGAAATGGGGGAGCGACACCCATTACCTAATGAAAATTCCACAAAAAGTCACGGAATTTGTAAAAAAATTAAACCTCTATAGCTTGCGAATTATTTCGCCTAGGATAATCATATTTATTATTATTGTATGAACATATAATATTGAAATAAATTGGAAAGTTTCGCCCACAACTCAAGGATGTAGATTAGATTTTTAGAGAAAATTAATTTTGCAAAAAATGGGGTAGCCCAGCCCACTATTTAAAGTAGCTCCCATGTAAAGTCGAAGAATTTTTTAAAACTTGAAGCCGCCATAATTTTTGATTTATTTCGTCTAGGATCGGTATTGTAGTAAGAAATAATGTTGCTAAAGAAGTCAAAGAATTTTTTAAAACTTAAAGAGAACGACCATATTTGAAATGTATATTAGTATCGTAATACTAAGTCTTAAAATATTTTTAACTTTAAACTGTCATAAACATGCTAAAGAACTAAATAGAAATATACTTCTAATCTCGTCTTTACCAACAAATAATTTGATCAGTGCACACTCCAACACAACACAGACCAACGGTACTTCTCTTTCGTGGAGCGAACAATGTCCCTCTCCCAATCTTATTGAGGGACCAACAACAGCTTCGAATAGCAACTCCGAAACTCATGTTTATAAACAAACAAGCAGCAACATTGTTGATAACACATTGAATGCAAATATGTCAGAAACAACAAAAGTACAATCAGGTATGGACAGATACATTACAATTAAAAGGAAATTAAGCCCACAGAAATTAAATGATGGTAATAAGGCAAAAATAAATAAAACTAAAATAAATGAAGATGGAAGTGCTTCAGTAGGAAATAGATTCGCATTACTGAGCGACAAAAATCATGCAACTAATTACACTGACTTGGGTTCTACATCTAGTACCTCTAATGCCAAACCGCCTCCAATTTACTTGCGTGTATGCAGTACCAATGAATTAGTAGACAATCTAACGCGCATAGCTGGCCAAAATAACTTCCATATCGTGTCGCTAACGAAAGGAAACATTAAAGAGACAAAAATACAAATATATAATGAAGACAATTACCGCTCCATTGCCAAATTTCTCAACGAAAACAACAAAAACTTTTACACATATCAGCTCAAAAGTTCCAAAGGTCTTATTGTTATCGTCAAAGGTATAGATCCGAATGTAGAACCAAATGATATAAAGGAAGCACTGGAAGAAAAAGGTTTTCCGATAAAAACAGTTATAAATATGGTCAATAAAAATAAGGTCCCACAGCCAATGTTTAAAGTTGAATTGATTCCCGAATTCAAAAACCAAAATAAGAATGAAACACATCCTATTTACCAAATGCAATACTTACTTCACCGTAAAATTACAGTGGACGAACTACATAAGCGTAAAGGCCCTGTACAATGCACAAATTGTCAGGAATTCGGCCATACTAAGAGCTATTGCACCTTAAGAAGCGTATGTGTAGCATGTGGAGATCTCCATCAGCATGTACTTCTAACAAAAACGACCCAAATACTAAGAAATGCAGTAATTGCAATGGTAACCAAACAGCAAACTATAGAGGCTGTCCTGTATATAAGAAATTAAAAAACAGGTCTAACCAGATTCAGGCAACTCACTCCCAAGTGGCTCCAAATTTCAAAGTGATGTTATACAAAACAACGCAAATATTCCAAAAATTTCTCATATGTCGTACGCCAATGTATTAAAACAAACTGAGCAACATGCAAAAGAACCAATTGCCCAGCCCGATGGAACCGTTGAATCTATGATTTGCAATTTAACACAATGCATGACACAATTTATGTCTAATATGCAAACTATGATTCAAGAACTGATTAAAGCGCAAAATCAAATGTTACAAGCTCTATTAAATAAAAAATGAGTGTCCTTAAGATCTGCTTCTGGAATGCAAACAGTATTAATAACTACAAAATTGAACTAAAGCATTGCTTAGATAGTAAAAATGTTGATGTAATGCTTCTAGCTGAAACACACCTTACAACCAAGTACAACAACAAAAATATAACACTCTCAGCTGTGTACTGTCCGCCACGATTTTCAATAACCGAAAAGGTATTTAAAGAATTCTTTGACAAGCTAGGAAAGAGATTCTTGGCAGCTGGTGATTATAACGCCAAACATACGTATTGGGGTTCTCGTTTAATAAATCCTAAAGGAAGGCAACTGTATAACACTATAATAAATCCACAAAACATGCTCAACAACAGAAATCTCGAAAATTCCTGATTTGATTGATTTTGCAGTCGTTCGAAATCTTAATCGAAATATTGTCACTGCCGAAATAAGTTACGAACTATCCTCAGATCACTCTCCTGTATTATTTTATCTAAATGAACGCCCTCCCTTGTTAAAACTACCATTTAGGCTGACATCCCCAAAAACAGATTGGCTGAAATACAAAAAGTATATAAGTAGTCATATCAACACCAGTCCTGTAATCCAGTCTGAGATCGACATCGATGATAATCTAAACATCATCAATACCATGCTCACTACTGCTGCAATAGTTTCAACCCAAATTGAAAAACTCGTTAATGAAAAGCGCCGGCGTATAAGAGAATGGCAGACATGCCGGTCACCTGCATCAAAACAAAGACTTAAGTGTGCTGAAAGAGCTCTGAAAGAAGCATTAAAACAGGATGAGGAATTTGAACAGCTAAAGTATATCTTTCGATATACTTTCTCCTATGACTACCAAAACAAATTCGCTTTGGAACGCCACTTGATGCAGAATTTCCAATCAGAAATCATGTCGGAAATTGGTCACGCACTGTAGAAGAAAAAGCCAACACATTTGCTATACATTTATATAATGTGTTCCAGCCCAATCCGCCCGCAAACGACTTTCGAATCCCTCCACATAGCACTGCAACTAGTGGCTTCACTCCCCTCAAAATATAATCCAAAGAAATCAACGAGATTATTAAGTACCAGCTTAATCCAAAGAAAGCTGCTGGTTTCGATGGCATCACACCAAAAATGCTAATTGAAATTCCAACGGCAGCTGTATTATTTTTAGTGGTTTTGTTTAATGCAATGCTAAAATTGGGTTAATTTCCTAACCAATGGAAAAAATCACAAGTAACAATGATCCTAAAGCCAGGAAAAGATAAAACATTGCCGTCATCCTACAGACCCTACAGACATAAGCTTGCTCTCTCAAAATTATTTGAAAAACTGCTGTTAGCAAAACTCAGACCTCATCTTGAAGAACGTGACATAATTCCTCAGCACCAATTTGGATTTCGCGAAAAACATGAGACGATCGAGCAGGTCAACAGAATTACCAATGAGATACGGAAAGCATTTGAATACAAAGAGTATTGTACAGCTATATTCCTCGATGTTGCTCAGGCATTTGATAGAGTGTGGCATGAAGGGCTAAAGTATAAAATAAGAAAACTTCTACCAGAAAGCTCCCACCAAATACTGGAATCATACCTAGATAACCGTCGTTTTGTTGTAAAATATAAAGACTTTTCCACAGAAGAATTCAATATCAAAGCCGGAGTTCCACAGGGTAGCGTTCTTGGCCCCATTCTATATGTATTATATACTTCCGATCTACCAACAGATGCACGGTTGTTGACATCTATATTTGCTGACGATACTGCTATTCTAAGCCGTAATCGAAACCCAATTAAGGCATCCACAGATTTAGGGTAGCATTTAGTACTTGTTGTAAAATGGTTATCTAACTGGCACATAAAAGTTAATGAGTCCAAATATAAACATGTAACGTTCACACTTAACAAAAGCACATGCCCGACAGTTTCACTAAATAATATCGCCATAACTCATACAAATGAAGTCACCTACCTAGGGATACACTTAGATAGACGTCTTACATGGCGCAAGCAAAAAGAACTCAGATGAAATTAAAAGCTTCTTGTCTGCACTGACTCATCAATTTTAGATCACCATTAAACTTGAAATACAAGGTCCTACTGTACAACAGCATAATAAAGCCAATTTGGAGTTACGGAATGCAATTATGGGGGAACACTAGTAATAGCAATATTGAAATCATACAGAGATCTCAGTCTAAAATGTTAAGGATGATAACTGGTGCACCATGGTATATTAGAAATGAATGTATACAAAAATAAATAAAAATGAATGTATACACAATGACTTAAATATCCCAATGGTAGAAATTGAAGTTAAAAATACTAGACAAAAATATACTAGAAGATTACAAAGACATTCAAACACACTAGCAAGAGCCTTGCTCAATACCTGCTATACTTCGCGCCTTCGAAGAAAGGACCTGCCAGCCTTCCAATAAAAAGAAGAGCATCGTACAAAAAACATTGCTTTAGATAATAAGGAGCTACTGTTGTTGAATGAGATTAAGATTTTAAAACTTTAGGAATTCTTTAGGAATAGATTCAATAAATAAAGAAAATGTATAATAAAAAAAAAAATTAATTAACATAATAGTTTATCCAAAACTATTATCCGCAATACAAATTGTTGAACATTGTTTTTTTTTCTCTACTTTAAAGTTGGAAATACACTTACTTAAAGCATGAGATGCAATTCATTTTCATTATAAATGTGGTTTATTATGAATAATTTTTAACTACTTTCTAGTTAAAAGAGCTAAAAAATTTATGATTTCCAAAGAATAAAACATAAAGCTCTGCTAAAATAAATAATTTTTTTTTTTTTTTTTTTTTTTTTTTTTTTTTGTAGGTGCCGTAGGTCTGTGGTTAGTGTGTTCGCCTTCTGATCTGTAGGTCGTGGTTGATGCATAACAAATTTAATATCGAAAAGATTTTTCTTTCGAACGGTACCCACCTGTCGGCAAGCAATTGGCAATTCTTCCGACAGTAACAACTTGCCATGAAAAAGCTTTGCTAAAATACTAAAGGTAAAATAAACAGTTTCGCGAAATTCATACGACACTTGTACGATTTCCAATGGCAAGCATAAAAATGTGGGAATATATGGGCGTGCAAGTATATGTGGATATGTGTGGACATGTGTTATGTGCTGCTATAAAGCGTTGAATTGTTTTTGTTTTTTGTTTTGCATATTTATAAGTCTTCATAATACATAGATTGTGTGTATCGTATTACATTTGAAAAACACACGCGCACTTATGATGGGAACATGAAATTTAAATTGTTTTTTGGGGGGTTGGCGATGTTTTCTTTGTTTTTGCAAAATAAACGGGGCAAATATATATAATATATATACAATAAAATTCATATGCAAATAGTGAAAATAAACAAATGCAAAAAAACGTTTTTTTTTGTCTCGAACTCAGCTAAATATCTTTAATATTCGTGAACTTTTTCAAAAGCTACGCTTAATCAATATATATAAACCTCACACATATGTATGCATATACAATATATTACCATATGTACATTTGTACATATACATGAGTATGCTATACCATATTTGCTTCAATTAACCCAGTTTTCTGTTTCGTTGTTATTATTTTTGGAAATAATGTTACTATTATGTTCTTTGTGTATGGTCGGTCGACACTACAACACAACAGTGTAATGTGCACCGTCTAATAACTTTGAAATCCAAATGTACATGCATACTTGTATTAAGACTACTATGCTGTTGTGTATTACCTACTTGCTGTTTGTAATGCAGCAAGTTCAGTCAACTAAACTAAACATGCAAGTTTCTGGCGGCGACCACCGTTCGGCTTTGTTGTTGCGATGTTAATCACCAAAAACCGGAATATGCTTCATCGCAGCAATGCTGCAGATATTTGTCTAATGGTACAAGTCGATGACTATTAAACCAGAACAATAAATGTAATCTAGTTATTTGAAAATTGGTTCTTAAAAAGTAGGTTGTTTGATACATTTAAAAACTGTTAGGTGGCCTACCAGAAGAGAAATGCATTGATAGAATTAGTGCAAATTATATTGTTTTGATTTTTTCCATTCTTAATGGAATCTTTTGAAGTTGTGCACTAAATACCAATAAAGAAACAATTTTTCTCAAAAGAAATTATTTTTTATTTAAAAGTTACAGTATCATGTTTACTTTAAGCCCAAATACATTAAATTATAATGTACAGAAAAATTATGAGAAATAAAAGAATTCAGAAGCACCTGTTAATTGGTCAGAAAAAGTCTACGTACAGAAACGAAAACGGGACTTTCCCGCTTATTTGCTCTATCGCTCGTGCCATCAAAAGTTTTTTTTTCACAAGTTCTATATTTAAGACGTATCGTGGTTCGATTTTGTGCTTTGAATAATCTATTTCAAGAAGCTTAATAAAGATGAATTTAAAAAGAAATGAAATTGGAGTTGACGATCGGAAAATTATAATCAAATTATGGAAAGAAGGCCAAACTTTCCGTGAAATTGCTAAAACCCTAGGGAGAGCGCACCTCACAATTCAAACGGTGATGAATAATTTCAAAATACTGGAAGTTTCGTGTCGCAACCGCGTTCAGGACGAAATCCTATTCTGACCCAACGAGAAAAAAGATGTGTTTTGTGGCTTGTTCAGGATAATCCTCGACTGACCGCAATGAAAATTGCTCAGAATGTTAAGGAACAGTTTAACAAAACCATGCATAACGACACCGTGCGCAAAATTTTAAAAAAAGCTACACCCAGAAAAAAACTTCCCTAATTTGTAGAAAAACGGCTATCAAATTGTAGAAAAATGGGAATGATTTAGCTCCATAGAAACCATTTATACAATTTGATAAACGAAATGTCTATGAATCATAGAAATTAATTTTCTATGGTTTGTAGAAAAACTTCCATGAAATGAAGAAAATTGGCTATGATTTTAGGGAGTCTTATCTACAATTTGTGGAAAATTTGTCTATGAAATGAAGAAAATTTTTCCACAATTCGTAGAATAATTTCCATAAATTGAGGGGGATTTCTGCCTTTTGGGATAAAATTCTGTCTTAATGGAAAGTGTTAAATAAAACTTCACATATATCTAATTTTTTTTAATCTTTTATTAATACAAAAATTCACTAAAAATAAACCTTTGGTCGCAAAAACGTTTTACTACTAATAGTATACATATGAATGGGCGGAAATTGAAGTTCATTTGCATTAAAAACTTTAAATTCGCCACTTTTTGAATTAACTTCATAAGACAAGTAATGTATTTTATAGTTAACGACATTAACTTTTTCACAAAATAAAAATATAATTTCATCTAAAATAAAAATCTCTAATATTTCAAAAGCTATAAAATTTGGATCATAAAAGAATATAAAAAAGCCTTTTTTATATAGGGTGCCATATCTTTTGAAACTTAAGTAACATTTACAGTTATTCAGTTGGTCTTCATTGAATTCCTTTTTTAATTCATTCAAATACAATGAAGCTTTTACTGAGATGTTTTCTTTACTAAATGAATATACAGTAGCTTCAAAATTCATAATGTTTTCGGAAAATACCATAGAAAACTTTAATGCCAAAGATAATGACAAATTTTTTCTAGATGTAATATTTTTTGAGTATGTTTTTAATTCTCTGTGCTTAGATTCAAAAGGAAGAGTCCACAGATACTTTAATGGACCGGACTGTTCACAAACTCTTATGTAGTGGTTAAGAAGATGATGCTTGGGTTTTAAGGTGTCATTAAAAAGTTCTGTGTATTTACTGTTATGGGAAGAAATTTTATTTTTTATATTTATTATATCCATTTTGGTATATTCAGATAACAATAGCAAATCTAAAAGCTCTATTAAATTCAAAACAAATTTCCACAAAACATCATTTTCATTTACCACATCTCCTATAATTAAAGTGAAATAGTGAGCGAACGTTAACATTTCTCTTCCTGACAGTTTAATATTCGAGTTTCTCAAATGATGCATCTGCAGTGGTGGTGACATGTTCCCATTTTCTAATTCACCGTAATTAAATGCTTGCTTACGAATGTTTAAAAATTCCAAATCGAAAGTTTTTTTGTTGATATAATATAAGATAATGTTACAAAAATCATATTTCAAAACTCCTTCGAAAATATCATGTAATATATCAACGGCGAAATTTTCGGTAACATGGAAGTTATTGATATGATTAAAAATCGAATTTTCTCTTATTCCGGTATTTTCGATATCATCCAAAGAAAGACTTTCATTATAGTTTTCTTTGTTTCGCAATAATTCAAGTTTTTCAAAAGAAGATGTCTTTGCTTCAGTTTTGTCAATTTTGCAGAATCTGCAATAATGTTTTGAAGAAAACGAACGGGAAAATCCAAGAATATTGTTAAGTGCTAAATTATCTCCAATTATGATCCCTAAACAAAAATAAACTTTTTTAATACCGTTTGGTGTTTTTATATCTATACCATTACTTTCCAAATCATTCAAAATTTCTATTAATTTAAAAAACGACCTTGCATTACCAAAAGTTTTGATATCTTGTGAATTAAATAGAGCTGCAATAAAAATAGTTTGAATTTTGTGTTTAATTGAAGTTGGGGCCGTGGGAAATGAATAATATACAGCTAAAAGAGACGTACTATGTGGACCCAAAGGGTTGTTTACCTCAAAATCATCAAAATATAAAAAATAGGGTATCACAAATTTGTCGCCATAACTTTGAATTTTTCTTTGCCAAATTTCCCCGTTAACAAAATTCTTCAAAACATTATTATTATCAGATAAACTTTCCATATTTTTAGCAAAATCTTCATATATGCAGCCTACCTCTAAAAACTTTTTGATTTGAAATTTTATTGGAAACAAAACTCCTTTTGTTATAGTAGCATCAAGTGTTGTAATATGTTTCATTTGCAAAGTACTAACTGAATTGTCTAATTTGATAATTTTTGGACCCTCGTATAAATCTATTTCTTTAAGAGTTTTGATAAATTTGTATTCAGAATTAATTTTTTCAAATGGATTGCTGCAAACATTTACTAAACTTTCGAGATCCCTTTTGATATCGGTAATATCATGCGTATGAATGTTATTCAGAATATTTTTTAATGCATCCCTTATGGGATGGACAATAATATTAGTTACATCCTTTTGTAATTTAATAGCTTCTTTTCGTGGCAAATTTTTTTTAGCATACTGGCTTATTGATAATTTTATACATCCATTTTGAATATTTCTTAAAGAAGTTGAAACACTGCAAGAATTTGAAGTTTGTTGAGTTAAAATAACAGAGTCGATCGAATTAGGACTTGTTTGGCTTGAAAAGTGACTAGGAACTATTTCAGAATTTAGAACATTTGCAGATAAAACTTCAGAATTGGTCAACATATCCGGAATGCGACAATTTTTGCTTTCATTGCGCATATGTTTACAAAATGATTTGAAAGTTGTAAATTCTTGATTACAATGAGAAAATCCATATTTAAATGTGTCATTTGGACGTAAACAATGTACATATTTTAAGTGAGTAAAAAAGTTATCACATTGTGTAAAAAACTGTGCACAAACAAAACACGTTATATTCATTTTGAATGGATTAAAAAAAAACTTAAAAAAAAAAAGAAAATAAGTAGGTATACAAAATTTGTTCAAGTTCGATCAGTTTCCAAATCATTAAGAATTGCACATAGGAGTCCACTTTTCTCGGTTGACTTCAACGCAATGTCGTAAAAATATTTTTGTATAAACAGCCATATGAGACTACATTCGGCCGGATACTTCAAATTAAGTACATGAAATACTTTAAAGCAGACATCAATACATTTAACAATATTATCTAACTTATAATATATATCTGCAAAATACACGAAATATTCTTTAAGTTCAAATAAATCGTTTCCAATTGCACATATGATGGGCTGTACAGTCTCTTTGTCCTTATAATTTGCATCAACCATAAGTTTTATTTTTGCTTGTAACTCGCTATGTGTAGACGCCCATATAAGGAAAGTGATTCTGGAATCGGCAATTGTAGTTTTTACCAATTTCTTTTTTAAGGTTTGTTAGCATTTTCTATATATTCTGCTTGTTGGTACTAGAACAGCATGCAGAAGATGACATGTTATGCAATCTCTGGTATCTGAAATTTTAAAATATCTGTGCAAATAGAACTGTGAGTGAAACACTTAGAAAATCATATTAACCTGCTGTTCTCTCTTCCTCTTTAGTTTTCTTCAAAGTAAGCAAGCTGCTCGGGTCTTTTATTTGAGTTTCAAACAAAGGGTGAACTGATTTGCAGAAACTATCCCACTTGTCAAAGAGTAAGTTCTGTTTTCCAGAATAGACGTTTTGAAAATCCTTTTCAATCTGAAAATCGAGAAAGCACTTTAAATTACTACTGCACGCTATCAAAATCTCAAAAGAACATTTTTTAAGGACAGGCATTTTTAGGGATGGCAGCGATTAATCGTAATCATTATGAGTTTTTTTTAAATTACATAATTATAATTATGTTTTAATTTTTTACGTTTTTCTGCAATAATAAAAATTATTTTTAATCAAAAATAATTATTATCATTGAAGAAAAACATAAAAACTCAGAAAATAAAAATTATTGCGGATACGCAGAGATTGTGCAAAAAAAAGGATTTTGGTATAAACAATTGTTATCTAGGCCCATTATAAGTGGATGATTTTTTTAATTCAAAAAGTAAAAATAATAATTATTTGCGGTCCTTGGTATAAATACCATAAATAGCATAATTCTTACCAGCGAATATCCAAAGCTTTGTTTATAGAGGGGCCACTCATTCAAAATTGCATTTAAATCTGTAGCTTGTTTCAGGAAATTTTGCCTTAAATTGAACGTCGCTTCCCACTTCTTCATTACTTCGTCCAACGGTTCAATATTATATTTCAGCCACGACTTATCGCTTTCTTCATTGCAACCTACGAAATATTTAGAATATTGAAAAAATGTTAAAAAGAAACCTTGTTCTTGTTTTTTTATTTTCTTTTGATTTACCTACGCCTCTTACCGAGAAAGTCATCATGTAAATAAGAACTAACCTGGTATATACGTTTCTGTTGTTCGTTGTGGTCTCTTTTCTGCTCGCTTATTCAAAACAATACCATCACGTCGAAGTTTTGTTAAAGTGCTATGATATTTCGCGTATAGGCAACCCCCAGGTTTTTTTCCTTTCTCGTAAATGTAATATATATCCTGGAAACATAAGTGAAATGTGTAGTTATGGGTTTAATTTCTTACCAGCTGAGATTTTCTGAAATATTTACAAAATATTATCTTGACAAATATACTTACCTTCGACTCTGTTGTAAAAAAACTGACGATTTTACGAGATAACGCTTCAAATGTTTTGGGGCACGCGTTTATTTTGGTGAATATCAAATAATTTGCAAGGGCCCCAGCAAGCAATTTTCTGTACTTGGGTGTCAATACTTTGAAGTCTTCATAATACTTCAAAACTTGCTTTCCACTATCCGTTTCGCGTAAAATAATTTCGATAGCCTTCTGAAATTATGAAGAATTTAAAATTTTTTATAGAAATATCTTAAGTTAGCTAAATTCGATCTAAATTTTTAAATAAATAAATACTTACTGCATCCAAATCGCACGTTGAAGTTCCTGATGCGGCTGCCGGCGTAGAAAGTACTTGCGTGTCAATTCCCTTTCGAGGAACGTAGTTAAAAACAATTTTTTATGATTTTAAAAATCGACTTACCTCCTCCTTTTGCCATTGCATTAAGTTGTGCTCAAAAATAACGCGTTGGCCGAAAAAAGATTTTTCTAAAACAGTATCCAAATGGCTAGGTTTTACGAGCTTTAAACTGTCTTTGCTGAAACCGTGATCTTTGATATAAATAAAAAAAATATATAATAAGGCAAGCACTGTTTTTCTTTTGCGACAAAGTCACTGCACATTTCAGTTTTTCTTTTTAACTCACCTTTGAGATTTTCGTAAAAGACTTCACCATTTAATTTTATCAATATCTGCCGTAACTCACAAAAATTTTCCATTTTAGAATTTATACCGCTCACAAACTGTAAAACTTCAATGACAAGTAAAGCTAGCAAAACGAGTCGAATTAAGCACGCGAAAAAACTATACTTGCCTCTTTCTCGCAATTGGCATGTTAAAATAATAAGGCATTTCAATGATGCCACCTCGTTAAACACCAAATAATACTTTTTTTGGGTATTGTTTATTGATTCCATTGTTTTATAATTTTATTTTAGGTATATATGTATATACATACCATCATTTTTAAAGTCATAATTAGTAAAGATTTTGAAGGGGTGGTGGGGGTTTCCCCGCAACTTCTACGCTACTGGAAAAAGTTCAGTTTTGACGCGCTGATTAGAACCATCCATGTTTTCTACACAAAAAAAGGTACTCTTTATCATAAGAAAATTCATTTTGGTTTTTTTCTCATTGCATCATTTGTCCTAGGAAGGGCAAAAAACCTCGCACATTTTGCAAGAAATGAGTACGCAACTCTGAACATAGCCCAGACGATATACCAAGTACTTCTTTATATTCCTGTGATTTCATTATTTTAGCATTGTTAGAAATATTTATTATTTGCTATTCTTTTTTTAAGTTTAAAACTTTGACATAATCGTAACATCGTGGTTGAACAAAATCATTTAAAATATGCGATTTGACGACTGTGGTGTTTAATGACCGCTATTATTTCGAATGAAGTGATTGAAATTAAATTAACCAACTTCATCATCTTTCAATTATAAAATATAAAAATTAATGACCAATTGCTAATTTTTTCTAAGTTATTGAAAATAATATTCTATCCAAAATATTTTTTTTTCTATTTTTCCTGCCGCCATTTATTTTTTCCCTTTCTTTTGCAATTGGTGGCAGCACCGTTGATAAATTTTCTTGATTGTAGAAAAAAGTATCTACAAATTATAGACATGACGGCAATGAATTGATGCCAATTATCTACAATCCATAGAAAATTTCTGCAAATTTCATGGCATCAAATCATATGTTTTCTATGTTTTGGAGAAGTTTCTTTTTCTGAGTGTACCTATTGTGGCCGCGTAGCGCGTTTCGCTCATAAACCGACAAAAACGAATTTCTTTTGACAAACAATATATAAATAATCCGCCAGAGTTCTAGGAGAAGGTGCTATTCTCAGATGAGAGCAAGTTTTGCCTATTTGGTATTAAAGGACGTCAGCTTGTGTGGCGGAAACCATGCACAGCCCTTCATGCGCAAAATCTTGTGGGCACGGTTAAACATGGCGGAGGTGGTATTATGGTGTGGGGATCTGTGGCTGCAAATGGAGTCGGCAATTTGGTGTTCATTGAGTCAATTATTGATCAGAGAGCTTATTTAAATATTTTAAAAGAAAATTTGAGTGCTGAAATCTCGGCCTGGGTCTGGCTGGCACTTTCAACAGGATAACGACCCGAAGCTTACTGCCCATAATGTGAATCTTTAGATATTATATATTGTCCCGCAACAATGCAAGACCCCTCCACAATCACCTGACCTTAATCCTATTCAACATTTGTGGGATTTACTTGAGCGCAGGATAAGGCAGCACACCATCACCACTTCCAAGCAAATGCTTAAAAATGTGATTTTAGATGAGTTGCACAAAATTTCAACGGAGGACACTTTCAAGTTAGTCAGGTCTATGCCAAACCGATTGCAAAAAGTCCTAAAACGGAAAGGCTACCCAACCAGCTACTAATCTTTTCAAAAACCCACAAAAAACAATAATTTATCATATAATCTTATCTTTGTACGTAGACTTTTTCTGACCAATTAACAGGTGCTTTTGAATCTTTAATTTCTCATAATTTTTCTGTACATTATATGCCCCTATTGCCGTTCACCACTCAACCCAGTTTGGTCGTCTTAGAGTCGACCCGACTTCAACAAGACCAAACTATTTTTTGGTATTGTGGTACACCACTGTTTTCGGTTGAAATTGTTATGGCGTTACCAGCCTAAAATATCACTTATGACAGAAAAGCGGTCGATTAAGTAAAAATTAAGGAAATATACAATTGTGTTTTGCTGTGAAAATTATTTAAAATGGATATTAGTGTAGATTTGTTTTATGAAGATGAAAACGAAGACGCGAAAATTGATTTGCTACGCTTACGGAGAAAAATTCGTGATGACTCTAACCCTCTTGAACTACCTAGCGAAAAGTATAAATATTGTTCAAAATAAATAAAAGCAAATAATAAATTTTTTTATAGATTTATTAGCTATTTTCGACTGAGCAAAGAGGCATTTTGCTTTTTGCTGGATGACGTAAAAGACCATTTCAAGAAATCTGTGCGTGTCGTATCTATACCACCAATATTGAAATTGTGTGCTTTTTTAAATTCATTTGTCTTTTTTGGTAAATGGAAGATAACTTAAATTATTTAAAAAAAAAATCTTATTTTCTTAGATTCACGTCAACTTTGTTATCACATTAACATTTTTATATATATATATACATAAGCCGGGTAAAAAAATAAAAAAAACAAATACAAAACACATTCCGTGTGTAAAATAAAACTATTTCACATTTTTCTTCATACCTACATCACTATACAAAATCAAGTCATCTCATTTCTCAACTTGTTGTAATTTTTAAACTTCTGAAAATGTATAAAATGTTGAGAAATTACAATATGAAGCCAAGCTAATTATTACTTACGATCTCTCCATTATTTTTGGCTTTATTCGTTTAAAGTAAACTGCAACTGATGCAAACCCAACTGCTTATGAGCAGTCGTGTATATTTAACGTGCTTGTCGACCAAACTGTAACAGAGTTGCAAACGGTAATACCACAAAAATAATGAACACAACCAAAAAAATCAGCCGCCAGTCGAGTTGAGAACGGCAATATGAATTTCTCGACGGCGACCAAACTGTTACAAAAGTTGTGAACCGCAATAGGGGCAATAATTTAATGTATTTAGGCTTAAAGTACTCTAACATTTAAATAAAAAATAATTTCTTTTGAGAAAAACTATTTCCTTATTGGTATTTAGTGCAGCGAAGAATTGTTTACTTCTTGTACGTACACTTTTTCTGCTAAGTGTACATGTTTATTATGTTGACAACTGCGAAGGATTATTAAATTTTAAACATTAAGGGGAGGTTCTCCTCTTTTTTTTTCTTGATGAAATGAAAGGTATAAATGCTTAGAATATTTGTGCAATCGTATTTTTCGATCCACATCATATTTATCTCACTAAAGCCAGGAATAGCCGACTAAGATGCTGATGTGAGTACAATGTAGCATTTTAACTTTAAACGCGTTTATCTCAAAAGCATTTTTTTTATCCTACCGTCAAGCATAGCTCATGATCTACTGCTCAGATTTACTTCATCTAAAATTTTCCTGAAAGAGTATGGTTTTTCGTATGACTTATACCTAAAATAAACATAAACAATTGTTCAATAATTGTGGTTAAACAAAAAAAAACTTGAAGAGAAGAGGGTAAAATCGAAATTTTTCTTTAACTATGCATAAATTGGATAATTTTTCTTGAAAACTCTATAAATAGGTATAAGTCATAGGAAATTTTATTAACTTGAATATAAAATACAAGTTTTTGATTTCAGTTTACTACAAGTGGCTGCAACCTTGACGTTATCGAACGACTCCTCGCTTTCAAAGGATGACACGATCCGCCATTTTGGGGCCGCAATATTAGATTTTTTCATCAAAATTTTTTTTTTTGTATTTTTAAAAGTTGTCTTAATAAACCATCAAAACCGTTCGTTCGTATGTCTTTTCATTATCCGACAGTAAACAATCAAATTTCGCTTCATTTTCGGTTAAAAAGAGGAGAACCTCCCCTTAATTATATAAATTCCCTTTAAAGAAAACTATTCGCGTTGGTTTTATAGTCTGAGTATGTACTGAATTAGAGAATTTTCTCGTTAAACAATGAAATTCTATAACTTTATTATTTATATAATAAATAATAAATATAATATATAATTTATTATTTTATTTAAAAATGGTGTTTTCGTGGAACAGACCTGAAGAACTGAAGAACTTATTACTCTGTTGCATATTAATGAACGCTTGTGGGATACAAGAAATCCAACCTGTTCTCTCTACAATCGGGTCTCCGCCCCGGAACTCCGGACTCTTGGATCACCTCCGAGGTCTGGACCAAGAATTGCTACCTCAGACTTACTACTTTTCGAAATCACGATACAAAACATATCATGTCACGTCAACCATGTTCCTGTTTTTTCATTCTGCAAGCACACTTTGCTAGCTGGTGTGCTCGCCATCCTCTTGCTGCGTGCTGGTGTCGAGAGAAACCCTGGACCAACTTAGCTCTGCTCCATCTGCAACTTGGTGATTCATCCCAACGGTGGTGCCACTTGCGCCGCTTTGTTGCCGTTTGCTGCGGTCAGCAGTCTCCGAGTCAACAGCAGCTCCCCTCTTGCAGCGTGCAAGCTGAAGCCACCGCGCAGCCGGCTCAACGTAGTACCAACAGAGTGGCTGCGTTTCCACGGGGCACAAGCACTGGTAAGCGACGCAATGGCGGCTTCTGCAAACCAGACAGAATACTGCCCTGCGCATCATCACGGGCTGTCACAGGATGGAACATGTAGATCACCTACATCAGGAAACGCGTATGCTAAAAGTGCGTGAGCACAACGAGCTGCTTTCGCAACAATTCCTCCTCTCATGCCACCTCCCGTCACACCCCAATAACCGGTTGATACAGCTTGATCCTCCCCCGCGTGGAATCCGAGGTGGCCTGCGCTCTTTCGATGGGCAGGTGGGTCATCTGCTCGATGATTTGAGCTCCGGCACGTACAGGACAGCACTGAATTCACTACATCAGCGCGCGGTGGAAGCGGCCATCGAGCGCCATGCTCATAACATCGTGCTGGGGGGCCGCCCACCGTCAATAACAGACTGTGAACAACGGCTTCCTAGATCCGCTCGCGCCACTTTGGCGCAGCTGAGATCTGGATGAAGTGTCTATCTAAACTGCTATATGCACCGGCTGGCCAATACAATTCCTGATAGATGACCGCGGTGCCGGCAGAGCCCGCACGACACTCGTCATCTTTTCGCCTGCCCCAGAAGGCCCACCAGTCTGACCCCTTCTGCGCTGTGGACGCACCCCCTGGAGCCTGCCATCTTCCTGGAACTGGTTGACGTGAACAACAACAGCCTAACTATATAATCCTTCGTGATTTCGAAATCGTCGTCTGTCTGTTACAACAAGAAATCCAAGTTCTTCTAATCGAGAAAAACGGGAAGAGGCCCTAGATGCTATGCAACGGTTATTGTCTAAAATTGCTTGTGATATAGCAAAACATGATATCCGGGCAAAATTTCAGTCCTTTGAAGACAATATAGGAAAGAGTTGGTAACTATTGACACCAGCACTGCCAGTTGTTGATCTGACGGTATTGCATTTCCAACTCTCGTTTCACTTTTTTTTATATCCTTTTCAATGAAGCGCAGGATGTTCTGGAATTTCGCATCGGTCGTCCTTATGTAAGTTTTAAAGGCGCAGAAGTCGTTATGTTTAATTCCTGTCAGGAATGTGAAAGAGCCGTTTGTACTTCGTTTTTTTTTTTGCCATTTTTTTATCACACGATCGTTTTCTTTTTTGCCGATTTTTTTTAAAACTATTTTTCCCAGTACACTTTTATAATTATCGCTCCAAAAATACACATTCTCAGCATATATGGTTGCTGTCTTTATCAAATCATTCTGCGCGGTATCCATTATGAAATCAATTGAAATTTTAATGCAGCACAATTAATTTGATAAAATATTACACCTCTGTCTCAGCAATCATGTGTAACCACCCAACAATCTAAATTGGTGAAACAGATAATGAACGCCCTGATTGGCGTTAAATTGAATGGTAATATAATCACGGCATTAACGAAAACAACACCGCATGAAGGTGACGTACCCGTTGCCCGTAGCGGAGAGAATCGAAAGCAATTTGTATGTTCTTACGTACGACCGCTACGTCGGTGGCTAGTTGGTGCAAAAGGTGCAACTAGCCACGAACGTACCGCCCGTACGTAAGAACAAAAATTTGTCAAAAGATATGCCCGTAGCGGCGACGGAGAAATCGACTGTTATTTCTTAGATACATATATAACAATGTTGCCATGTATCACTGTGCGTGCATGCTTTTAATCACACACCATTTTCATGATCAAATTTTATAATATAGATGTTAAAAACTAAAATAAAAATTAATATTCGTGAAGTATATTTTAATAAATAACTAAACACGATGATAGTTTTGATTAATTAACAAAAAAAACTAAATTTTCTTAGTTTATTTCTTATTTATTTATGAAAGTGTAATCTGGCAATCCTGTAAGCACAGAGAGTGATCAGCAGCTGACACGGTTCTACGTAAAAAATCAAATTGCTGTTGATTCTTCCGCTACGGGCAACGGCTGCGTCACCGTCATACGGTGGTGAGTTTTCGTTAAAACGACATTCCCATAAGATAGGTCGTGTCATGGTGCAACTAGCCACGAACGTACCGCCCGTACGTAAGAACAAAAATTTGTCAAAAGTTATGCCCGTAGCGGCGACGGAGAAATCGACTATTCTTTTTTGTATACATACATAACAATGTTGCCATGTATCACTGTGCGTGCATGCTTTTAATCACACTTACCATTTTCATGATCAAATTTTATAATATAGATGTTAAAAACTAAAAAAAAAAAATTAATATACGGCACGTGGCTCAGTGGTTTGTGTTTCTTATTTATATATAAAAGTCTAAGCTGGTAACCCTGTAAACATATAGAGCGATAAGCTAACACTGTTTGACGTAAAAAATCAAATTGCTGTTAATTCTCTCCGCTACGGGCTACGGGAACGTCACCGTCATACCGTGGGAAGTTTTCGTTAACACGACATTCCCATAAGATAGGTCGTGTCAGCTGACACGTTCTACGTTTTTACGTTCGTGGCTAGTTGCAGCATCAGCTGACACGTTCTTCGGTTTTACGTTCGTGGCTAGTTGCACTATAATGCTGCAACTAGCCACCGAAGTAAAAACGTAGAACATGTCAGCTGACACGACCTATCTTATGGGAACGTCGTGTTAACGAAAACTCACCACCGTATGACGGTGACGTAGACGTTGCTCGTAGCGAAGAGAATCAATGCAATTTTGTATGTTCTTACGTACGGGCGGTACGTACGTACGCTACGTCGGTGGCTAGTTGCAGCATAAACCGCGATACTCATTTTTACTTAACTGCCAGTTGCGGATTTTGTAAATTGAAAATGTAAATAAAGGTGTGGCCAGATGAAGCCAATATTATTTTCACTATTTGCACAAATATTTACTTGGGTGTATAAAATTGTCTTTAGAACAAACGCAACAATAATGCCGTGGTCATATTACCAATTAATAGAACGCTAATCAAAAAAATTATTGTTGGTTTAAATACAAAATGAAAAATGAACTTCAAAAATGAACATATGTATGTCAATCAGTTCTGATTGCTGTTCTCGACACCAATCAAACCAACTTCACCAGTGTTGCCATATGCAATTTTATATAGAGAAAAAGAAATTTCCAAATAATGTAGCATTGCTTTACGGGTATTGCGTACATACATGTTTATTATGTTGACAACTGCGAAGGATTATTAAATTTTAAACATTAATTATATAAATTCCCTTTAAAGAAATCTATTCACGTTTGTTTTATATTCTGAGTATGTACTGATTGAGAGAATTTTCACGTTAAGCAAAGAAATTCTACAACTTAAAATTTTCAAAATTAAAAATCTAGAAGAAATTCTTTGGATAAATGGGGTGTTCTTCAAATATATGCGTAGCTTGGCTGTCACTTAATGAAAATTTGAAATTTAAAAATGTAAAATTTTACTTTTCCCCAAAATTTTTCAAGAATCAGTCTTTTTCTTTAATAACTAACACCATTCGAAAATGTAGAACTACTTGGTTTTTCATTTTTATTTTTTTTTCCATTATACGTGGTTAATTAAACAACCGAGAAATTATAGGTAACAATAAATGATCATTATTAGAGTAATTCATAGTAGGTACTATAATTCAATTGTTTTTAGGCCGCCTCACAAGGTTAAATAAATTTGTTTTTTGCACTGAAAATGTGATTAACACTAGTGAAATCTTCCGTAAAATACATATGTTTTACGAATAAAAAATAAATATGGTAAAATTTTCCGGAAAATAGATTTATTTTTTTTACTTTCATTTATTAATTTTTCTGCAACTAAGTCTCAAAGTACAGCTCGCAATATTTTTTGTTATGAATATTATAAACAAAATTTGTGATTTTAAATATTTAACTAAATTTGTGCAGTATTCTTTTTTTACAAAATATGCAGATTTTAATTTGATTTTCTTTGATCAAATTTTGTTATGTTCATTTTTTTTTATTTTAATTATATATTGCGAACTAATTTTAACATTTTCATGTTGATTTTCAAAAAATATTTGTGCAAATGTATTCATTTCTTTATCGTTATCATTTCCACTATAAATTAATTTTGGAATTACAACCCTGGCATTATGTATTGTCAAAGTGGAATGTAAGTGGATGTTATTTTCTATATCGTGGAATGTGAATATTTGCAAACACGATTGATTGGATATGAGTGTGCGTACATATAATAATTCGTTCGGTCAGTTTTCATGTATATCTAGTGTGAAAAGGAAAAAATACTAAATTACACAATAGTGCAAACAAAAAAGGGTTTTAAATGTATTAAAAAAAACAATTAGCGTTCTACCAAGTTTAAACGGTGATTAAAAAAAGGAAAAAAACATTCTGTTTATTACGACGCCATCTTGTATCGCAGCTGTGAATTATGAATGTGCTGTTTGTTGCCGTTTGCTAATCGTTTGTATGTATCGTGTTAACTATTGCTTTAATTTTTTTATTAATACTATTGCTGGTACGTACAAATGTGTCACGAGAAAGCGCATGTAATTGTGTTTTATCAAAGATTTTTTTGATTTGTTTTTTTTTTTTAATGAGAACTTTTGCAGCTTCTGCTTTTTATTCTATAGACGAAAACAATAAACTTACTTATTAAGAAAGGCTTGTTTTTAGCTATACCAATTGTGGACAACTTTTTTTGTGCTTCCAAGTAAGTTTATGAACAATTTTAATTCTATTTCATGAATTTACATCTTATGTTCATATATTCATAGATCGCTGAAAATTCAATACATAAAATGCCTATGCCTGTGTATACATATATCTTCCTGAACCTTTTTTTTTTCTTTGTTCTTTTTGGCTATTGTTTATTATGTGCATCTTAAAATACCTAACCCCTCGTTTAGAGCATAAAACAACACCAACCCCACCACCACCATTAGCGCGCAAACTCACCATTCCTCAAAGCTTACGCATACAAATAACTTGCTTTTGTTCCATTACAAGACAGCAACTTCTGTAGACAACAATATCGTGTTCAATTAGCGCACACATATAGTATATAATAAATCTCGTAAAATTGTTTATTTGTTGTTATTTCATGATGAACTATTTGCCATAAATCAAGTGAAATTGACATTTAAAACTCAACGGATGAGTGAATGGCGTTGCTTGTCTGCCTACATACATATACAATCACGCATTAAACCGATCAGTTGTTTGTTGAACGCTCATGTGACTAAAATGAAATAAGAATAGTCCAACTATGTAAAAAATGATTTGTGTAAAAACTGTGTTTTTATTTAAAGTGCCCTGCCAGCAAAGCTATAGTGCCTTGTAAGCTAGACAATACAAAAATTAAAATTTTGCCCTCACACCCACACATCTACAAAGCAAGCTTACTAACCAAACAACCCCTTTAAAAAGTGCTAAAAAGTATGCCGATAAATTGATTGGGCAAAAAAAAAATACAGCAACTGTTAAAAATTACATAATTTTTCAATTTAAATTGTGTTTTTGTACATGATTCTTTGAAGTAAGCTTCAAATAAAACACGTTTAAGAATTATCACACTGCATTGAATTAGTGTTTGAAGAACAAAAATAAGGAGATCATAATCTATTCATGAAATCATTCTGTTATGGATAATGCTGCTGCGAAGAAAAATGTAGGTGGTGGCGGCAGTGGTGAAAGAAACAGTGTGATGTGTGTAGACGCAGGCACATCGACAGCAACATATGGTGGTAATCGATTTTTCCAACAAAATCTACCACCATCCAGTCATATGATTGCACCATTGAGCATTTTATTGCAGGATTTGGCATTTCAAACAAATAACACCACCACAGCCTTGCGAAATGAAGAAGAAAAAGAAGAACAACAACAACAGCAGCAGCAGCAGCAAAATTTTGTAACTAAATATAAAGCTAGAGTTGGAGGAGGAGTAGCAGCTGATGATAACTGGATGAATTTTTGTGATGCAAACACGGCACAATTGGAATATGAAGATGAATTATTATGTTCCACATCCTTAGATAATGATTGTAATAACATTGATGGTGGTGTTGGTGATGATGATGATGCTGCTGCTGCTTTAGTGAATACTGGAATAATATCAACAAAACCACAAAGTCAATTGTTGATTGATAACGAACAACTGCTTTTTGAAGGTATCACTTTACCCAACAATATCGACTTATAAAGGGTTATCCATTTCGCGGTTTCAAAAGTATAGGGCTAGAATTCG